>VYZW01025731.1:7689-30377 GCA_013401315.1 Balaeniceps rex
ATCGCGGCGGACTGCCGTCTGCCCGCCGCCCGCCGGCCATCGCCAGGCGTCACGGGGCCCCGCCCCCCGCGCGCTAGCAGGGCCCTCCCCCCGCGCCGCCATGTTGGCTTGGCCCGGCGGGGAGCCCTGGGGTGCCCGGGCCGCCCGCGGGCTCGGGGCCTGGCCCTCGGCTACTTCCCGCTCCCTGCGGGGAGGTGGCGGGGGGCCTTCCCCGGCTGGCAGCCCAGGGCCGGGCCGCCCTCCCGAGGAATCCCGGCGCCGTGGGGAGGGGGTGAGGAGCACCGCTGGCCTGCGCTCCCCGGGCGGCAAAGCGAGGGGAGGCCCCGTGGCGGGAAGCGGGGGACTTTGCAACCGGCCCCGCTCCCCTCTCGTACGAGGAGTTGGGGTTTTTTTCAGAATAGGTCACCTCATCTAATGGTTTCTGAGCCCTAACCCCTTCCCGGAAGGGTTCCTAGCCCCTCGCGTGGTTCTCGTTGCCGTTGGCTGTGGGGCTGCTGTGTTTCTCGGCACGCGTGTTCCCAAACCCGGCTTCGAGCTCGCTAAAGACGTGGCTCTGGAGCTCCAGCTCGGAGCGATCTTTCCGATTGCTTACACATCCTCCGGCAGGAAGGATCAGCGCGTCTCGCCTGGCCTGAGTGCAGAATAAAACTGGTAACAAGTCGAGCGTACATTCATCACCCCCTAATCATACAGCAGCGCAGCTTAAATGGTGCGTGTTGTCTCTGTAAACTGCTTCTCTTGCTCTTAACCTTTGTTCTATACTCTTACTTACTTACCGTGTTTTTATTAAATTAAACTGTTTGTGGACTTTAACTCATTTTATGCAGTATCTGCTATCCTTTTTTTTTTTCTGACTCGGGCTTTTAAGCCCTGTATAATAAAAATGCAGCAGCATAATCACCTAAGATCATTCGATCTTAAACTTTTAAGATTATTAGTGCAGCAAAATATTTTTGTTGCAAGTCAGGTGAATAATTAAGATTTATATTAAGCCATCCAGTCAGCATGATTGCAAAATCTTTTTCGCATTACCAGACTTTACCCACCAGTGAAACGAATACACTTCTATGGTGAATAAACACAGCAGCCATTAGTATTTCACAATAACATCACGAAACAATACAGGACAGGAAGTAACATATTTTGTCTATTTTAAATCATGGAAGACATTAAATAATAATTAAAAAAAGAAGTCCTTCATTTTGTAACTTAGTCAAGATGCATGTGTTAGCACTCATCGTTTTCCACATGCTTCCTTCTGCAGGTGTCATACTTGCTAGTAGTTCATCAACAGTTTCAGTCTTACAGCCACAAATTACATAATACTACAGTTAAGTGATTATATAGAAATTATAATCTTAGCAGAATTTCTGAAAATGGATGGAGTGAAAACTGGTAAAATATTTTTTGTGTTTCTTGACAAGTGTCAATCAGCTCATAGAGTTTAACGTTATGTTTAAAAATAAACCGGAATTCTTGTTTTTAAACAGAGCATCAGCCTTCAGGATACATTCAGAAAATTATTATGTTTTTACTGAGCATTAATCAAATGCAGGGTGTTTCTGATTTTGGAGAAGCAGCAGACATAAACATGCTTCAGGGATATTCAAATTAATGATAAACAGAATGATCAAATTAGAAAAAACATAATTTAAAATGGCTAGACTTAGAAGCACATTAATTAGCCAAGCTGATACTTCCCAGTTCATCCAGCTCAATTACAAAGAAAGTTCAGAATCTCTAAAAGCAGGTTTTAGGTCTCTCTTTATAAGTTTCCCAGGACTGAACTTAGGTTTTTCTGTGACACATTTAATAACGTTTGCATCTACTGGCCACCTGTTAAAAATCAGAAGTCATGCTGGTCTCCTTCCTCTTCCACCCATCTATCACTGCAGCTTGTTTATAGGTTAGTCTGTTATTTTAAAAGCCCTGTGTTAACTCCAATTAAATGTGAAAACTATTGTATGCATACGAGTAGGAGTCCGTGTTCCTCTGCCCTTGCTGCTAGTGCCTTATGCTTCAGAGAGCACAAACCCCACATCACTGACAATTGTGCAAGACCGTGCACTTGAGAGAGATTATGCCCCATCCCAGACATTATTAAAGGTACGTATGTGCCATCACTATTTAACCAGCACTGCTGTACGCAAAAATATTACAGAGCTGCTTGATAAACTCACCAGTGCCGAGCTTTTTGTTTGGGGCGTGCACAAAGCCTGGCTTGGCACAGTGCTACTGCTCTTCTCGCTGCCTTGCCAGCAAGGCTCAGTACTTTAGGTGGATGAAAAAATTGTTGAGAGGATGTATACAAGTGTGCCCACATGCCATGTGCTGTGGGTAGACTGCTCATCTGCAGAGTGGGAGATGGAGACTACTGCCATGTGTGGCAGTAACTAGAATATCTCAGATCTGTGGGAAGTTCTCTCCTTTATCATTAGGTTATTGTTTCTTTCGCTTTCTCCTTCTCGGGCTACTTTATTTTGCCTGAATAGTTAATTACTGCTGGAATCAGAGGCAGATTGAGGTTGCAGTCCTTGTTATGATGCTGGTAGAGCAGGGAAAAGATGAGAGGAAAAAAATGTGGATGAAGAAGAAGTCAGAAATGCAGATGCAAAGGAGTAGAGACATAAGATGCAACAGAGAATCTGCGACAAGTTTGTCAGGTCACTTTAAGTGCGATCCGAGGTGTAAAAAAATTCTGTTCCTGTAGCTAATGTTTGGTCATCTGATTTTTACCTACCTTGGAAACCACTGCCATTTACCTAAAAGTATTGGCTGGTCTTCTGTTACATAAAATATTGCCTCCGTGCAGCACGAAACCTGAGACTGGAGTCTGCAGATACGGAATGCTCCTGAATGACTCTGTCGTGGTTTTGGTTGCTGTGGTGATTATCCATCTGTTTAAATACTTTATATGGGAGATTCTCAACTCATTTATCATGGAGAAGATTTTCTTAAGTTGTGGGAAACACAGCATTATGCCCGATTCCTGTAACTTTCACACTCGATTAGCAAAAAATTCCACTTTATGTGCTATGGCAGAAGGACATTGTGTAGTATTTAGATGCAGAGGGCATGTCACTCAGGTTCTGCATTCACCACTCGCCCAGTAAGCCTGTAACATTGGCACATACGTTACAGCAGTGCAGTTGGAGAGGCTGGCTGCAGACACTTTATGAGGGGGTTCCTTTAGTGAATCATCAGTCTGAAGCGGTTACACAAAATAAATTGTATTTTTACAAAGTCTGATAGGAAAAGAACTAACATGCAGACAGGAGAGAGCTAAGCATTTCATATATCTGAGTCTTACCTATAACTCTTAATACATTTAATTCTTAATAGTGAATATTCTTAATGCGATATTTTGTTTTTCTTGACAGCTGCCTTCTCCAGGCACAACATGGCAGATCCTTTTTGCCTTTGAAGTAACTCAGGAAATGGAGTGACGTATCTGCATTTCCATTCACGCCCATGTTGTGTTGTTTCTATCTTGTCTTTCTGTAGAAAATTATTTGAGTTTTCTTTCTGATTAACACCAATTTATAAAGAAGTCTTCATAAAAGATCTTTTTTTCATTTTAAAAGACTATCAAAAGAATCAAAATACTGCATTCAAACTACCACCTTAAAGCAGCATGCATATTCTGACTTATAATAGAAGAATTGCTCAACCTAAACTGTCCAAGCTGTTCTTGTAACTTTAATTCACCAGTAAAAGGTTTTTTTTTTTTCACTTGCCTATGTGGCAGCTTTTCAAATTTCCACCCCCCAGTGGCAGCATGCTGTATTCCCATTTCGTGTCACTAGGGACTTAAACGTACTAGCATGTATTTTTTTGTGTCAGAGGTTAGACTGTTTGTTTTTCTCACTAATAATGTGGACCTTGGGAGCCACATATCTAAGCACCGTTGAGGAAATATCTAGACCTCTGTTAAAGTATAATCCCTTTCAGGGCATGCCTATACAGGAGAGTAAAGACAGCTTGAAGCTCTCTCTGCCCATGCTCCACAGTCTGGAGGCAAGCCAGTTCCACCTTAGCAGTCCTTTAGCTCAGCTTTCTGCCCATGCTAGCGGGTCCCCGAGATATGCCTGTGGACACGGAGAGCGCATCATGCCAGAGAGCCATATTTGCTGCAGAACAGATGAAATTGTTTTGGTAAAATACAGCCTAAAGCGTAGCTGTCTTTAAAATACTAAATGTAAACAGAGGCAGGTTTCATGCATGCTCTTTCTTGAGAACAAGGCCAGCGTAAGATCTAAGTGATAATTCAAGCCCCTCTCAGGTCTTGTACTGAGTGAATTTGGCCCAAAGTGTGCTTGTATTACACTTCAGACAGGTATTGGGGTTCTCTTCCTTGTACTTGGTGTCTTACGGTTCCTCACGTGGGAGGTCCTCACATACGCTTTGCTCCATGAAGCTGTATGAAAGAAGCCATAATTGAGTCTTAGATACCATGGTATTTATAATCATTTAGAAACCTCAGAGAGAGCAAACATTTAGAGTTTTATAGACAGTCATCATCTTTATGAAGTGTAGGATCTATTTCTGCGTTGTCTGTAGGACCCTGCTGAGAATCTCCATTGTCCTGCTCATTGGAAAGCTGCAAACCCAGCATGGGCTCTGCTTCTTTCAAGGATGTGCGCATACATCTCTTTTAAATAAGTAGTTATGGTTGTTTCATTAGACCTCTAATAACATCTCTATTTCATTTTCCTTCCAAAGATGTTTACTTCAGTGCTGACACATATTTATAATGTCATCTCAAAAGTAAAAGGCTATCCTGTCAGATTTACAGCTATTATAAAATATGATGCTATCTGCATACAAATGGATGGTAGGAGCCTTACAGACATCCCCCCTATTATTACTGCCTAAGGAAGCAATAAAAATTTAACATTTACCATTGGGAGACACCTGCAGAGATTAAATTAAAACTAGATTATATGCTTATCAGTTAAATGTTACAAAAGCAAACTCTTTAGAGATTAACATAAAAATCATTGTTATCAAAATCTTATTAAAAGCTTCACTTAATACAATCCATTTTGCACCTCTGCTGCTCAAGCGTTCTACGTGTGCAACTTATTAAGTCTTTGTGCAGCTGTACGGAGGAGAGGCAGGGCAGCCTCACTGACGGCTTTGCTATCATGTTATCAAATGCCTGCACTGATACCTAGATTTGTCTTTAAAAGCTGACCACAAGTACCGTTTGCCCTTCTCTTTCTGATCCTGGCCCCTCTCTGAAGGGCTCTCCACATTGCATGCTCTGTTTCTTGAGCATGGCGCCAAGGCGTGCTCCAGGCTCCCTCATGGAGTTCTGCTGGGAATTACTCTGGAAACCACTTGTCCTTCCTGCTGAACTCGTTCCTTATTATGGTCAGCAGGACAAAGAGAAGGGATTTTAAAAAGGCTAGAAGTGGAGAACAAGAAACTGTTGTTGGTGCTAAGCAGATGGTCTCGTGCTTAGTTCGTGCAGCCTTTGGTACATTGCAAACACACTGCAGAACAGAATGATCTGGGAGGTGAGCAGGACGGAGTTGGTCTCTGACCTGGAAATTCAAAAAGCTTCTGGATTCCCAACAACTGGGAAGTCTCCAGTGCAGATAATCTATGTGCACTGACTTGAAGAGGACACCATTAGCATAGATCCTACCTGTACTTGGTTTGCACACGCAGCGGTGAGAGTTTATTTCTCCAGCTGGTATTATGGTGACCCCTTTGACTCAAGGTATTAGAAGCAAGCTGCCTTGGGCATATTCTGAACTGCGTATGGGAGGGTACAGCTCAGCAACAGCCACATCCTGAATTACTTACGCGAAGGGCCAGGCCAGAAAAAAACTTTGATTGTGGAGATCCTACTGAGTTTGGTGGATCTGGAAAGTGTGACACTAACAAGAGATTGAGATAATTGATGAGATGACTAAAAAAAATAACTCGAGTCATGTAGTTTACCAAAGGCCAAATTCAGAGGGGGATTAGGGAGTATCAGGCCATGGTTTCACAAACATTTATACTGAAGACAAATTTGATGTAGGGACCTGCTGGCCGTTTTTTCCAACCCCATGCCATCTCCTCTGTTGTGTTGGCACAGACCGTAACACTTAGTTATGTGAATCCGGAACGTGGGGGGAATCCAACTTAAAAAACCCCAACAACTTAGGTTTGTAAAAATAGACAAAACGGCGCACAGACCACTGGGGTGGGGGGTGCAGAGCCAAAGCGTAGCCAAAGATCAGGGGAGTAGAAATAGCTGGAGCTTGCTTTGCAGGGAAGAAGAAATGTCTGTGCAACCATGGCCCAACATTTTAAGTAGAAAGAGTTTGCTGGCCCAGCTGATTTTCCCTGAAATAGGTTAGGGAGTGTTCAAACAAGTATATCCAGATCAGAGGGGTGGTAACCTATTGCAGGGCAATGCTCACCAGCCTCTGGGCAGACTGGGGGAGGACTCTGCTGTCAACACAGCTGGATTTGGGAGGAGGTACGTGTCCACAGACAGACTCCCGGCACTGTCGCAGCCTGAACCAGTCTTGCCGTGTGCCTCCCTCTCCGGAGCAGCGCGTCTCCTCACACAGCTGCAGCGTGCCGTTTGCCTTCCCACGTGCCTGCAGGGGCGAGTTGTACATCAGCATTTTTGTAACGAGCTTTCCTTTGAGGGGAGGTAATGGACATATCTGGTAACTTCAGCAGAAGCCATGGGTGCATCCGAATACTGGGTGTGAGCCTGCGTGCTGTCATTTTATTTGGACAAATTACAGTATTTAACTTGGAAAAGCCTGCTCATGTCTCTTGCTCAACTTTCAGGCTCTGAGCAGTGTGAATTACCGACATGGGGATTTAAGATTTCATTTTTCAAAAATGATGCACATTTTTGTATGTACGTACCTATATCCAAGATGTAGAAACTACTTAACTGTAGTCTGAATTTTCCATAGTCATTATGAGAGATAATTCACTTCTACTGCCACTAGAGGTATAATGTTCACTTGAGCAAATACCAAAGGAAACATTTAGTTGGAAGCCTTGCCCATATTAATATTTCATTTTTCAAATAATGTTTTCGATCTGTGTTTTTTTGGAGGCCTCAGCCTACTTTGCCTACTCCTGTTGGGCAGTCTTTCTTTTATTGAACTACAGCTGACTACTCGTGAGATGAAATGCCACTTCGTGATCAAAGGGTACAGAATTGAGCACTCATTTAAGCTGCATAAAAAGCTAAATTATAGTATCAGTCATTGTATCAATCATCTGTGACTGCCTCATGTGCAAGCTTGTACCAACACATTTGTAAGTCTCATTTCACATCGCTGCTTGTTCTGGTGCAAATTTACATTTATTCTGAAATGCAAACATAACAAAATTTATTTTAAATTAATTTCCTTTTTTTTGGTGCAATGACCGACTCTCACTCAGATGTAACCTCCCTTTTGAAACTCATGAAAACGTCAGTGGGGACGAGGATAGCAACGAAGCTCCCATGTGTCTGCTGGGACTGGCAGGAGAATTGCTGCGTAACCTGGGGTTTAATTGCAGACCTACGCAGCCTGAGTGCAGCCCAAGGGATGGCTCAGCTCAGTGGTGGTGGGGTTTTCGCGGGGGGGAGGCGGAGGTTGGCTAAATTACACCTAGCTGCAACCCGGTTGGAGCATAATCTCTCTCTGTTTGAAGTTCGAAACCTTTCTTTCAAAATTTTCTGACATGCTCAGAGCAAGGCTCTGCCAGCTCAGCGCTGCCTGTGCAGGGGAGCCGGGGAGCGGCGGGTTGCTGTGGGAACTGCCCGCTGTGCCATCGCAACGCTGCGGCCTCGCAAGCTCTCCCGCTGCAATCGGCACGGCCCGCTTTGGCTTCCCACTGCATTTCCACATGCTGCTTTTCACCTCCTCCTCAGCTCTGCCCGATGAGCGCAGCCCAGTGAGACGCCAGCGTGCCAGCGCAGGAGCGAGCGTGGGGAAAGCGAGGCGACGTGAGCTCCAGCCTGAGCTGCAAACCTCTTCATGGAGAGCGAGCTCCAAAGCAGCCTTCCTGCCATGTTCTCCTTGCAGGACTGCACCCACCTCGCTCCGAAGAGAAATGGAAAAAACCAGGAAAATTCCATGATGAACGCAGGAGGAGATCTCTGTTTCGCTGGCTTTGTGAAGTTTAGTTTGTTATTTGGAGTGAAATTGCAGCGTTCAGAAAATAAAGGCATTATGGATAGATTGAAATGTCTGTTTTAATTTAGAATCGATTGCGCTACAGTATGGTATACGCCGTATTTATAGGCACTATGCTACATGCCACAGTGAAATTATTTTGAAGGGAAAATATTGAAACAAGACACCAGATGCTCTCAGAATTTTTGCTTTTCCCTTAAAATGGAATTTTGACAAAATTATTGATTTTTTGAAGCATTTAGTTACAGTAAAAGTGGGCTTTTGATGGGAAAGGTGTTTCCAGCACAAGGGAAGCACAGATCCTTGTAAAACTTCTGGCCTAGTGCAGCCTTTGAGTTGTTCCTTCCCCCAGTGCGATGCTACCAGCACAGTTCGGTACAGACAACATAGATACTGCGCTTGCTGTGTTCTTGGTGGGTCTGATATTTTAGGGGTTTTGTGCTTTTTGTAGTAATACTGATAAAATCACTGGGGTCTTAGTACACTCACAAGAAATTTTTGACTAGGAAAAACAGTGTACAGTTGGGATATTTTGGATTACATTAGGATAAAAGTCGATAAAGTAATATCACTGAAATTATAGCAATGTGAGATAACAATCGGATCCACTGAATTCGTTGAACACATCAGCACTGCTATCTGACCTTACTTCTGCCCTATATACAGTCGTTAGCAAGACTGTGCCATTTATTTACAGCTTCCCCCTATTGCACACACAATCTTAGGCAGTAAATTCAATTGCAGAAGTATTTTGAGTGCAGTTCACTGGAGCAGTTGTGTTTAGAGTAATGTTACCAACATACCGTCTCCCAAAAATCAAGAAAATGGGTGGCAACCTTTTATGCTTTGTCCACAGTTTTGATAACTCTTCCCAATTATACAGTTTAGTGTCAAGTTGACCTTTACGGTTTTCACAGCTAAGGCAACAGTTACATAAAAAGGATGAATGAGCAACAACAAAAGAGGAAGGCTGGGATCATATAACCTTAAAACTGGAACTGCCTGCATTTATACTTTACTGTTTCAGTAAGGCAGGCAGCACTGAAGAGTGGTTAAAGCTCATGACTGTAAGTAAGGAAATAGAGGTTCTGCTCTCATTTCTGCCTTGTATTCCCTGTATTACCCTGTGTAAGTTGCTTGAGACCAGACTACAGATGCCACCTCATTTAAATTAAGAAGGCAGAAAGTGTAAATTAAAAAAAAAAATTGAACTTGTAACCAAGAGTCAAAATTATGCCTACTGGTGAAGAAAAGGAGGCACACAGCAGTGACGGTGATTTTCAGTGACAGAAGTGCCTTGGACTCCTACTGATTAGACTTTGATTTCTCCCTCAGTGAATGAGAATAAAACGCTTACACCATGTGAAGCATGTTGGATGTGAGTTAGTTTATATGACTATTAACAGTTGGGATTAATATTTGTCACTAAACCAAAATATTGGCAAGTACGCAAGTAATAGGAAAGTGTCACTGTTTCTCAGTCTTGCTGGTTGCTTATGCTCCCCTCTTTAGTTTTTGCTGAGACACAAAAGCCTTGACTTTCATACAAAGTAATAGTTTAATTATTATTAGAGCTGCATGACATGCCCATAACTATGATTGGGCAGAAGGGTTTCACTTTGTTATGATCCTAAACCAGATCTGGGCTCTTCCAGAGAGCTTCTTCCAATCTCGCGACGCTTGGATTTAACTGGACCCTGAGAAACCCAGGACAGATGTTGGACTACTTTTCTTGCTCTGAAGGATTTTGGGGTGGACGTCTGGGATGGCTTAAGACAGTGGATAAAATTCTGGTCCCCTTGAGGGAGTAGCAAATAGTCCCTAGACTTTGAGGCCAGAAAATTCATGCTTTCTTCAGTAAGTTCTCTGAAAATTGACATGTTCATCCCTCCCTCCCACAATTCAAAAGGAAAGGGAATCTGTTGGAGAAGCAGCAGTTTGGCCTCGATGCTAATCAAGCCCACCGAGTTTTTGTTCAGCTGCTGTATTTGAGGCCTGCCTACCTCTGATTTTAACCGTTCTTCGAATATCGTCAGAACTAACAGTGCAGAGTATTGGCGTTTGTAAATTTGTGGGGTTTGCTAAAGCAGTTTGCTTATAGTTTCATTGACCTTGGCAGCAATAAACAATAGTGTTTTCAAAGGGAGGACTGAGTTTCTCTGTATGTATGTCATGCTAGTTCTTGGTTCAGGATTTTTTCCACTATTGTCTATTAAAATTTGTTTTATGGTCTGCATGACACAGTGACTGATGCTGAAATCCTCCGATGTCTTTTGGAAATGCAACAGAAGCAATTTCCAGCCCATGTTGCAGGAAATTTGCATGTTCCTATGAATAAAAATTAAGATGAAAGCAGGGTGTGTGGGAAGACCTGGTTGTGACAGAATCATTCCTGGCTGCTTTCTTGGTTGGAGAGCAATCACAAAATGAGGATTTTTACCAAGTTTGTTTAGATCCTCATAAGTGGATTTTGGCAGAAGGCAGGATGTGGCCACTGCCAGCTGCCTTGCTGAGTTATGTGTATGTTCTGTACCTCTGTAAAACCAATGATTAGGCTATGATGAGAAAATAAATCTCAATAGGAAAGAACAGTTAGCAAAACCCTAAAGTCCATTGTCCACAAAGAGTCCCATTTCTTAGATGGGCTTGCTTTATTTTAATGACGTTGGGGAAAAGCTCCATTTTGAGACGGAAGGCATAGTGTAGACCTGGTCTATGAAATTAGACAGCACTCTTTTGCCTATCTACTGGGAAAAGGAGCAGCTGAGGGTAATGCTTGCACACAGGCAGCTCTGTATAGCGTTTCAAGAAATGCTTTGAAAAAGATAAGATTCTCATTTTGTACTTTGACAAAGAGTTGCACCGACTGCAAGAGTTTCCGTGTTCTACTTGCAGCAAGAACAGCAGTTTTCGGTGATTTTATTGCTCTCACTGTTTGCCACATCACCAGCTCCCAGCAGGCAGGGGTGCTGTAGATGTGCGGGTCCTGGATCCCGGAGGCAAAGGGCCCATGGGAAGCTTTCTGAGTCTCTGCAAGCAAGCTGCAGCTCCACGAGATGGGAAGTAAGGGTCCAGCTTGATAGCAGATATTCTTTGCTGCTTTTGCTTTGAAAATAGTAAACAAGTAAGAAAAAATATTATGGTTGATATCTGGTATGCAGCAAGGCTTTAAATTTGAGTTTACTTACCTTCTAAGCTCTCCACATATCCCATATTTGACCAGAGGTTTACAAACATGGCCATGGGAGGGTTGCAGGGGTAATTGGCTGGCAGCCTGGGGGCTGTATTTAATTAGCAAGGAATGCACCGGCTGTAGCTGCATTCCCTGTAGGAGCCGCAACCCACACAGCTACAGGTGCTGTCCTTCTGTCTCTCCAGGCCCAGGGACTGCCCTTCTCCATGCAGGAGTGCTGCACGTCACAGCTTGCGCTGCGTATGGAAACGGCTATGTTTGGATATCGCTATTGGAACAGAAGTCTTTCTATTTTCTGTTTATTGCTCTGCCAGTGATGCAGGCAGTATCCTTCAATTTAGGGTCCTGCTGCCCTCTTAGTCTTATTACAGATAAATCCCTGGTTGTCAAAACCTTGGTGGATTCACATTTTTTTTTATGCCTCTGTTTGATTAACCATTTCAGGACAGCTGGGCCTGAGTCTGGCTAGCATCAGCTCCTGATCTTACTGAGTTCATCTGGAGTTTCAAGTGATTGATACCTCTGAGAATTAAGCTCAAAGTGCACCAGGCTAGACTGCCTAGAGCTAAAATACCCACAGTCAAAGCCCATTAACTGAAATGTCTGTGTTTCACTGAAATTCTCTTTGGAAGGCTGAGGCTAATTTTTCCTTTGTTGCCACCCGTTCTGAAGTGTTGTGCCTTGATGCACTGAGATGTAATACACTGTTATGAATTATTTTTTTTAAGTAGTCTGATGGTTAAATACCCCCTTTGGTACTAATTTCTAAATCAAAAAAGTTAATTTCTATTTTTATGGTCATTTTAGTTTTATCAGGTGACCGTGGCTGACTGGGACATGATTCAGGTAAGCTCCTGTTATGTCTATCAAAGGGTAATTTATGGTTTCATTTTTTATGAAGTTTATTAACTTATGCATTTTCTGTAATTGTGGCTCTTCCTAAAGAGCAACAGGAACCTCGTTAGAACTATGCTTCTCTCTGTTCTTGTTTTCCTTCTGATCAACGCTTTTTTTCCCAAGACTACTTTTCAAAGTGCTTTTTCCCTATTTTGCTTCCATGCATCCGTTCTCCTGCAGTTTTCATTTCTCTCCTGTCTGTGTTCCTTAACGTGTGTGAGCACTGAGGAGAGCTGAGCATCTGGAGAGGGGCAAAGGGTCCATGAGCTCTTAGTAGGAAACTCCAAAGCATTGGTACTGAGATACTAACCCTCGAAGGGCGCAGTCCAGTATCAGTGACTCTCTTCCCAGGAGAACCACGTTAGTAGGGGTGCCAAACAACTTGGGACCCCCTGCCTTAGTGCAAGTATACCACTTGCCTTACATTTTTGGTTTAGTGCGCTCCAAAGCTGGGAATACAAGTGCTATGGAAACCTTGAGTCATCAGTGGCTCATCGCAGATTTCCGCTGTGCTGGACCGTCACTAGGCTTTTGTGGTCTTCCCCCTTGAATTTTCAATCCTGTTTCCTTTCTTGTATGTACAAAAAGTCCATGCCCAGCACTGATGACCCACTGTGTCCTTTTCCATCCTCTCTTCTCTGCCTTGCTGCTGGATGGTAAAATGAGGGTGCAGGAGGTGTGTGTGTTGTGGGGAATTGGGAGATGGAAGAGGGTGGCAGGAGAGGGTAGGGCTGCTGGGGGGTATGGGACAAGCTGTCTGTCCTTGGCTCGGGAATGCTGTAGAGTATGCGTTGTGCAAGGCTGGAGAAGGGTTGGGGTGATGAATGAGCGTGTTGTGACATGAGAAATAGCTGGCACAAACTCCCAGTTCAGTTGGATTTTCCTTGCAAACACAATGGATTTAGCTGAATAGGGAATAATTGAAGTTTGAAAATGTTTCTGACTCTGTTCTGAAATTGTTTGGAAGAGAATTGGCATTATCATAGCTTTTTGTTTAAAAAAAAAAAAAGGCTGGGCATAATCATAATTGGAAATTCTTGTCTTTTACAAATGTTGCATATAAAATATTTTATTGCAGTTACTATTTTTTAAAATGAAACTGAGTGACTTCAGGGTGGAGTTTCTGGTTTTTCTTTTTGTTTGTTTGTTTTTCTTTGCTGTCTGAGGTAAATTGTTACTTTCACTTGGCTATGGAGAGCAGTTGTTTGGTTGCCTTGTCCTTTGTTTTTTTGTAGATAGTACCAAATTATTATTGGTGACTGGGGAGCTTTTCGACCAAGAATGGAGGACACTGCATTTTCTGCCCTTTGAATATGAGATACAGAGGCTACAATTAAATGCCAAACCATAGGATTAAAATTTTCCTTGTTTTAACCTGGGATTTGCACTTCACTAGAAAGAGCTAATGCAATATTTTCTCTCTGCACAATTATAAGTGTGGTTGCTCTAGGGAAAATGGAGCAGAGGGTTGGATTGTGAAGCTCTGCCAGAAGCATCTCCTGCCCTCGGAGGAAGCCCGCTGGAAGATGGAGAAGAGCCGAGCAGGAGAACACAGAGAACCGTTCACTGCTCGTTACTGATGTGCAACACCCTGCCTCGTAGCTCGGCGCTGAACAACAGGAACTGCACGCTGCTTCCAGGAACAGCCAGCGACAGATGCTTAGCGATGAAGAAAAAGGCCACGTACCGAATCATCTTGACTTGGTGTCTCCTCCCAGCTTTGGGAAATCAGCTGGGTAAGGGTTTGAAAACCCAAAAGTTTCACCTAAGCTGCTGTGTTTATTTGCTGTTGATCACACTGTCCGCCATGAATTTGTTTAATGCCTTTTAAAATCCATTTTCAGTCTCCACAGCCTCCTGAGGCACTGACTGCCACAATGCAATTATGGATGGTATGAAAGAGTACTTCCTTTTGGGTGTGTTTGTTTTAAACCTGCTGCTTAATGACTTTGTTGGATGCCCCCTCAGCTTTTGTACTGTAAGACAAAGTGAACAATTATTCTGTATTTACCTTCTCCATTCAGCATTTTATAGACTGCTATCATTTCCCTCTGCGGTCACCCCCCCACACCCCAACCTGAAGAGCTCTTGTCTATTTAATTTCTTCTTGTAGTGAAGCTGTTCTGTATCTCAAAAAAGATAAATGTGGGCTTTTTATTGCTCCTCTCTTTCTTTCACCTCTCAGACAAAAGTGTCAGGGAAACCTTAGACAGGAATGCTATAGTTAAAAGATTCTTTGGTGCCTCTTTGTGCCAAAATAATTAGCTTTCAGCTCTTAGAAATTGCCAAAAGCTTCTGAAAGGATGTGAAAACTTTGTTCTTGTAACCCTCTCCAGTTCGAGGTTGCATTCATATCCAAAACTAGGCAAGAGCACGCAGCAAGTAAACAGAAGTGTCTGGATTTGAAGTTCTCCTTTGCTGCCAACAAACCTTCAAACTTAATACACAAAAATCGAGTGAGTGCAAGGAAGTGACAAAATCGGGACCTGAGAGATCAGGAAGTTCAATAATTCAGTCTTTACTGAGCAAGGTCAGCAGCGCTAAACAGGAACAAAGATAGCAGCTCCGGAGAGAGCAGAGTATTTTTTTTTCTACTTAGTCCAGAATAAGCACAATATCTTCTATCGCGTGTAAATCTTAAGAAACAGAGGAGTAAAAGAGATAGCACATTTTTATTTTAAATTTCTGTGTTCCTATCTGGCGTAAATACTCCATTTGAGAGAGGCATATGCAAATGCCTTCAGATCCAGGCGTGAGCATCTGCGGGGAACACCTTGCTGCCCTTTCAGTCTGGCAAAGTCGCACAGCTCTTCCACCTTGTGCCCTTTTTTCCTATGCCATCATGTTTGAGCTGACTCTTCAAAACTCTGCACACCTATTTCTTGCTTGCTGCTGTGTCTCAGTTCTTTGAGTTTCCCATCTGGTCTGTGCTGCTGGCAACGCTGCTGCACTGCACTGTCTGCTCCTGCCATCTTCTTTTTTTCATGCCAGAACAGAGAGCTGGTCTCACAAGATGAGGTTGTGTCCCTGCTTAAGCTCTTCCTGGAAACTTGTGTCTTCCAAACACCTACCAGATACCTCAGGAGATGAGCCTTTGCTTCCTCATTATTTATCTTAAAAAAAATATTATTGAAGAATGAAAGGATCTTTGTTTTATTCTCCTGTGCACTTGCTTTTTGCTGAGTTTCCTTCTAACCTCCACAGTGCTGCTTGGGCCTTTCTCTCCTGTCCCACCTTGTTGTCTTGTTACCACCCACCCATTAGATCATGTCTGAAATTAGCTTGCGAGAACTACGGGGCAGGGTTGATTTCTCTCACCTCTTTAGTGAGGGCTTGGCACAGTTTTGAGTGGTTTTGAAAAAATAGTAAAATCAGCAAAATAAGCCCTTATGCAGCTGGGGAAATCAAGGTAGGAAGGCCAGGTACCTATGGAAGATGCTGGTGAAGGTCTGTAGCAGAGCCAGCGAGAGCTCATGTGGCACCAAAGCTTGTGCTCCACGTAGATAATTCTGTCCACTTCTGTAACTGTCTTCAATGACAAACACTCATTAGGATGAAATATTGGATTCCTTTGGGGGAAAAAAAAAATTGTGAAAAATGCTTACAGTAAAATGCAATGCTTCTATTGCACAGTGTTTTCTGTAGTAGCTTTGGGGTTTTTTGGCAACTAAATGATGATAAAATGAACATACTGATGCCATGAAAGTTTTCAGTTTCAGTAAGGTGATGATGATCTGTTAAGGTGATGTTGCAAATGTTAATATTCATCCCTAAATAATACGTCCTATTTCCAGTTCGGGACCAGTAACTTGATTTTAGGTGCTCTCAGCACAGAGTTAATGTCCCATGGAGTGGTGTCCCTCGATATTTTGAAGGCTGTCCCTAACTTTTTTTTTTTTTGAGACACAAGGTGCCATGCCAGTGGGGGACGGTGGGTGTTCTTGGTGGAGTGAAACAATGCTGAGAGCTGAAAAGTGACTTGCAGAGCCAAAATCAGAGACTGATGGGTCTGTTCAAGGGCTGAGGCTCCGTGAGACTCACAGCAGGGTCTGGTCTGCTTTGGATCAGCCACAAGCAGGATGCGCAGTGCACTGTCAGGTTAGGTAAACTTTCTCTGTGGTAGACACTTCGAACTCTGTAAAGGAGAACTTCTGTTGCAGGCAAGCCACGTATATAGTAAAAAAATCATAACTGTGTCCAGAAATGAAACAGCCAACCATGGCTTTCCCTTTATGATGAATCCTGTTGGTTTAGAACAGGTCCCCAGCCTACAAGAGTATTCTTTGTCATAAAATAAATGCTGATAGGTAATAGATGAAGCAACATTCACTTCTCACTTGGTGGCACAAATCTGTGTACCGTAGCCTAGGAAAATGACTTTCCTAACCGGTCCCTGTTTGCTCTAGCCTATTTAAAAATGTGTGTTTTCAGGTGTCAGTTCTGGTAATGGTACACTGCATTTATGACTCTTCCTCTCAGAAACCCAGGCAGAAGGATGTAGTTTTCTCAGAAGAGGCAATTTTTTAGTCTATCTTTATACTTTACCTTGTAGAATGTAATAAACCCCAAATCCTGTTACTTTGTACATTCATTTAATTCATATTGTTGCTTTCCACATGGGTAATACTCTGGATTTTTTTTTTAATAATGCCTTTAATCCAAAGATCCCAAGCTGATTTGGCCTGATTCCCAGGTACAGCTTAGCAACACTTAGCATAAGACCAGTAAAAGGAAGTAACAGGGAATTTCACACAGTTCTTGGCTGGCTGTCAATTCAAACGCACCTACAGGTCAGAGCATCCCCGGCCTGTGAGCCCCCGCTTCCTGCGGCTGTGGCTGCCTGGTGCAAGTCTCTCCTGTCTCAGCCAGAAATCCCTCTCCCTTTCCTTTCTTCCCCCACCCCCCCGAACAAGTTCTGCTGTATCCCAGCATTTATACGAGAGAGAGAGATGATAAATCTTTGTGGGGAGAACTTGGTGGGATGTATAGGGTCTCGGAGCTGGGGGACCCACCCCATTAATCTGATGTTATTTGCCGTTTGATCACAAAGATGCACTAAGCTGAAGCACACACTTTCAGTTTTGTATCTCCCTGCATATGCATAGGTATGTGCAAGATTAATTTCTTTTTCTTGTCTTCGTGTTTAGAGTAACTCATTTCCCCGGTTTGCTAAATTTACCAAGAGGGTTTCAGTTTCTTTTTCAGTAGCCAGTATGTTTTTCAAACTTTTATTCTGAATGTTGTTTCTTCTTTGGAAAGACTCTTGGACTTTGAAACCAGCTCTCATATGGAAAGCCTTGGCTGTCTGGAAATTTGTTCCAGCTTGGTTTGCCGTTCAAAGTGTTGCTTTGTGGATTCGTTTTGTCTCCTCGGAGACATTTTGTCAGAATTTTGCTTATCTACTATTATTGCAAAATGATCCACCATCTTAGGCAACCAATCACTTCCTCATCTCCTTTTCATTGGTCTTTAAAGCAAAATGGAAATTAAACCGTGTCTGTTGTTATGCAGGCTGCGGTGATCTGGCTTTCACCTTTGGACCATGGGCAGTAGTAGCTGTGCTCCCATAAAAACCTTGCAGAAAGAGGAAAGGTACTCTGGGTACATGGTAATGCACAGCAAAGGGTTAACCTGTGTGTTGGGGAGAGGGGGAGAAAATCATGCTGGCTGGACTCTGCCCCTTTGCTAATAGGCCTCTTTTCCTGAAGTGCATGGAAGACAGACGAAAATCTCAGAGTTGCCCTGAATTATTTTCCTGAGCATACAGCTTTCTCTTTTTGTGGTTAAATATGACAGTTATAGTTCAGTATTTATGCACAGTCGATAAATCAGCAGAAAACATGCTGCAGTCAGGGCATGTATCTGTAGTCTGTTCCTTATACTTTAGCTGAAAATGAAATTCTTGAATTTGCTGAAGCCTGTGAAAAGAAATTCAGGTGCACATCTCCATGGGAGACTTATACAAAGTCTGATGGCCAGCAGTAATACCAGGTTTGCACCTCAGCTTCCGTCACTGTCCTCCAATCTGCAAACCCAGACTCCTGAAAGGCAGCAGAAAGGCATCTTTTGGATCAGACTCCCAAATTCTTTAGTGGAATGACTGCAGAAAGGAGAGGAAGCAAGTGAGAGGGGCGGAAATCTTTAAGGGGTATCTTACAATTTTGTGGAAGTTTGTAGTGTAGTTACAAAATAGCAAAAAAAGAAAAAAAAAAAAAAAAAGTGCTGCTGAGCAATATCCTGGAAAATACTGGTTTGCCTTTTTTTTTTTCAGAAGGGGCTGTGTGACACACTGGCAGAAGCAGCCCGGCCTTTTCTAGTGTCTGGCTTAAGAGCAGCTAACTGCTGATGGGTGAGCATATTTAGCCCTGATACAGCACACTATCAAAGGGCTTGAATTTGCTCAGCTTCTGCCATCTTGAATATAATTCTCTGTACTCTCACTCTGCCATACAGCTACTGGAGCTGTGAAGGAGAAGTTATTATTTAGCACAATGTTTTACCTTTCATACTGAAGTTCAGCTGTACACAAATTCTTTATGTAAATAGGGGATTTCATCTTTCTGAAAGGGACAATATAGACCTGTGGCTGGCTAAGAGCTAAACACTTCTGAATTCTCACTGTGGTACTGAAAATTGCATCTTGTGTGGTGCCAAGCAAGTCCCTTAGCTCTGGTGGCAGCCCCTTTTCTGTGTGATGGGGATAATACCTCCCAACTCACGGCATGGCTTAATCGGTATTTTTATAGTGATTTAGCAGTGACCATTTCTGCTCTGGCTTGAAGCCTTTTAAATCAAACAGGAAAGTCATCAGGGCAGCTGTATTACGAGACCAAGATAGGGAACCACAGAAGCAGAGGGAGGTTTGAAGGGTTTAGCTGTTGATCCAGATTTTAAGTAGATAATTTCTGACTAAGGTATCAAGTGTGCCCCAAATTCAGATGGCTAATCGCTGCCAAAGCTGACCTCCTTCAGTGCCTGAAGGAGCATGGCTAGTGTCTCGCAGGTGTATTACTTGTTCAGGTCAGAAAGCAGCTAGGTGAGGAAAAAAGTAACAGATGAAGCAATATGAAAGCGTTAAGAAGAAAGGAAGATTGTTAGAGCTAAAATCCTGTTAGAGGCAACAGCTTAGATGTTAAGCTATGTTAGGATGAGGAACAGAAAAATAATAACTTACCAGCACAACAGGGAAAAATACCACTGGTCTGTTTGGTCAGAAATTGACTGAAATGATTCTTCCAGAATTATGTTCCTCTTTACTGTGGGATAGAATATCTAAACAGGAGCTATTTCAAAATATTTAATTATAGGAGAGCTTAATCTGCAGTAGCTGTTCTGATTAATTTCCCCATAGAGACATATTCTTTAACTGTTGCAGTTGAAGAAATGTAGATGAGTAATTTCAGTTAAAAACCAAGAAAAGTTTGAACTTCATAGACGTAGCAAATGTCTGCTGCCATAGCTGCCAGGTGGTCAGCACTGCAAACACAAATTGTATGGAGGAGCAGTAACGAATCACTCACTCTAGCTGCATTCATGCATGTTAGCAAACATGGTGTCTGTTCTTTTCAGGAATAAAAAAAGTCTCATTAAACTAAATACATGTCTTGCATTGTGCCCAGAAAAACCCTAGACTTCAGCTCTTGTGGCATCCAGCAGGAGCAGGCTCCAAAAGCCAAAATCCTCAACAGAGAGAGAGGGAGTATGTGAACCTTGCCTGCTGCTGCCCTTGGAAAGGTCAACCTCTGAAACGGGAAACTCTCTCAAGAGTTTCGTCTTGACCTTTAAATACTATGTTTGGATGTGAGAGAAGTGGCTTTTAGGTATCTGGCAGTCTGGAGTAAAAAAATACATAGTGAGGGTATGAACTTGTAATTGTTTAGCATTTCATATAGTCTGACTTGAGGACGTTGTAGGACGCAGGGCCTCTAGGTTGCCAGTTCGAATTGGCTGAGGTCAGCTGCAGTCAAAAGTTGGTCTCTGACCTCATCTGGCTGATGCGAGAGAAATGCATAGGTGGCCTCATCAAGTTCTCGGTGCAGGGACCTAGCGGTATTAGCTGGCATCTTTTACCAATAGTTTAGTTTCCATTCAGTCCTTAGCAAATCTATTCCTATCCAGGAGCTGTCTTTCCAGACTAACGTGCAGCGGTACAAAAATACAGATCTGCTTTTTTGTTTTTTCTATAGAGATTCAAATCCCATTTCTTTCAGTCTGGCTCCATTCATGTGCACTAATCACTCGCGTAAAAATATTTATCTGTTTATCCCTCCTGGCATTTCTGCAATGATTGCTAAAATTCAGAAACCTTGATCACAGTTGCACTCCCAGATAGGTAACTTATGGAGAGGGCCTGGATAACAGACTGGAGCCTCCAAGTTTGACAGTATTTGTTTTCAAAATGAGCTGCTTTTCAACTATTAATTTATCCACTTTTGGTTCACTAAAATGAAATAATTTGATAAAATTATATGAAAAAATATTTGCAGAAGCTAAGATTTTTGAAAAGACAAACTTCTTTCTAAAACCAATATAGAGACTTGTCCTGTGTTCAGATGTTGGCCTTTTTCTGGTGACAGAAGGAATGAGTACATCCCTGAATTAAATAAATTTATATCTCTGATTATTTTGACCAAGATGGGTAATGATATCTTTACAAGCATTCATATTTTGTAACACTTTGTAATGGGGATTTTAGAATTCACCTATGGTGTTGTGAAACAACAGTATTGTCCAAATACTTCGAAAAGCAAAGTGAAAACTGAAACTGACTCTTTGCCTGTCGTTCAAATGAACGGCAAAAAAAGTCTGCAGAAAAAGCCTTTGAATATAAAAGCATTGGAAAATACTATCAGTTTCTTTATTATGTTAAAGTAAGATTCATGTTGACAGTACTGCTTTTGTGTTTTTTGGATTCGATCCTGGAAGCAAACAAGCATTCACGAGCAGACATAGTGCTAAATATTTCCTTAGACTCATTCCACTTATCCAGTTACAGTCAGTAGTAGCTGCTCGGGCCTGTGTGCGCGCAGGGGCCCGTCCCAGCACAGCCTGCTCGAGGGCCGAGGCCTCAGGTTTTTTCTTCAGAGCAGGACACCTTGATCCCTTCTTTCAGGCTGAGACTTTTTTTTTCTTTTTCACCTGAGTGGTAGGAAATGATGCAGGGTTTTATGTATTTTCAGTTTTGCCAGTTAATTTGTTGCCATCCTGCCTTCATCCAGGTACCGTGAGGTGCCCTGTGCGCACGCGGGGAGGGTACGTGACACCTAAACTGGGCTGCTGCCTGTGGAGGATGGCCGTTACCTGGCTGGAAAACAATCGCACGTGGAGGCCCAAGGATTTAGTGCTTAAGCGAAACCTCTAAAGACCAGAAATGGAGCGATTATATCACCGGGTGATTAGCTGAGCTGCTTCGCTCGGTTCCCCGGGGTCAGCCTACAGCTCCTGCCTGCTGCCCTCAGCGCCGGCCGGGCCATCGAGGGCCGTGCAGGCGCCGAGGCCGGGCCGCGGTGAGGGTAGGCCGCGGCGGGCAGGTGTGAGGCAGTGGCTGGGCACCACCCGCCCGTGTGGTGACTCAGCCCCAGGAAAGGGCCGCAGCGGCGGGACGGGTACCGAGGGCTGGGGGGGACCTGTGAGGCGGCAGCGGCGCCGCCACCGGTCGCTCGCCCTGCCCGGGAGCCCCGGGGCGGGGCGGGGCGGCCCCTGGGGCGAGGGGCGGGGAGCCCCGCAGAGGGGCGGAGCGGGGTGACAGGTGCGGCGCGCGCGCGGAGGGCTCCGGCGGCGGCGCCTCCCGCGTCCCTCGTCACCCCGCCGCCTCCCGGCTCCCCCTCTCCGCCATGAATATGCAAATGTGGGTATAATTGGCAGCCAATGGCGTGCGCGCTGGTCACATGGTGCTGGTGGAAGCTCAGGGAAGAGAAGTTGAGTCTCGGCGAACACAGGCAGCTCAGTAACGAGCCGCAGCGGCCGCAGCCGGAGCGGAGCTGAGCCGAGCCGGGGCGGACGGGCAGGCGGCCGGCCAGGGGGAGTGAGTGAGCCGCTCTCCGCCCCCCCTCCTCCTCCCCGCAGGGTGCCTGGCGGGCCGGGGCTCTGCCTGGACCATGCCGATCCTCCTCTTCCTCATAGACACGTCCGCCTCCATGAACCAGCGGGCGTATCTGGGCACCAGCTACCTGGACATCGCCAAGGGCGCCGTGGAGATCTTCATGAAGGTGAGTGCGGGGCCGAGGGGGCCGCCGCCGCTCCCCCGGTCGCCCCCTTCGCCCGCTCACGCTGCATCTCTCCGCTCTCTCCACAGCTGCGGGCCCGGGACCCGGCCAGCCGCGGCGACAGGTACATGCTGGTTACCTTCGACGAGCCGCCTTACTGCATCAAGGTAATAACCCCCCCTGCGGCCGCCCCGGGCCCCCTGAGGCCGCCCCGGCCCCGCCGCGGGGCCGCCCTTCGCGTGG
>VYZW01025731.1:31505-46632 GCA_013401315.1 Balaeniceps rex
CGGGCGGCCGGCCGCGCTCCGCCTCCCGGGCGGTTGCTTGCCCGCCTCCCGTGAGGTGGTGGCTCCGGCGGGGGCAGTGCCTCGCCTCTGCCCTCCGCCGTGGGTCCCGGCCCCTCTCGCAGCCTCTTTACTCCCCGTCAGCTGAGGTCGCGTCCCGGCCGCGGGGGCATGGGGTTAGGGCGGGAGGCAGCGCCCTCCTCGCGGCTGCGGGACCCCCGCCTGGCCGCGGGGCACGGGGGACAGCCGCGGAGCCCACCGCCATCCTCCCCGCCGGTGCCGCTTGCGGCACGACTGTGGTTTCTGGGACGGAGGCACCAGGGGCTGTTCTCCGCCTCTGCGAGGCAAGAAGAAGCAGCAGTGTGGGTGTTGGGGTGTCCCCTCCTTCCTCCTGCCGTGCGTTGTATCCCGCACCTGTTTTGTGCAAGGTGCTCGGGATTGCGGCTCGGGTGGGCATCTCCGTGCAGGGTTGTGGGGAGCTGGATGGGGACTCTGCCTGGCTGGCTTCTCTTGTCCCTCTTTTCTCGTTCCTCAAGATTGAGGCAAGTAGGGCCATGCTATTTGTCATGTCGACTGCACCACGAGGTTATGGCAAGAGGGAAAAAAAAAAAAATTGGGGCTCTGTGTTACTTAAACTGTAGCCTTTGATTTGCTGATAGAAACGTCTAACTTAATTTAAAATATTTAAATAAAGCATGCCACAGGAAACATCATTGCTACGGGAGCTTTAGAATCCTTCTGAATAGTCCTGGATTAGGACTGTATTTGCCGTGACTAATATAGTAGTTATCAGAACCGTTGGGCCTTAGACCCATACTATGAAGGCCAAAGAGTAAAAAAAAAATTGTTGCTGGTCATCCCAGAGAAGAAGAGAGAACCCTCTCTAGATCCCCAGCTAAAACTTCTTGAAGAGAAGTAGTAAAAATAAATGTGCTCACTGATGCTGTCTGTTCACATCCTTGATAATGAGGAAACTTAATTATCAAGAGCTGTGAATCTTGGCTCCTTTCATCAGCAATATATTTGCACAGCTAAAAAGTACAGCCTGCTTTCTGAAGTGACAGAAGTGATGTAATGAGTCAGTATTTATTGTTCATTACTGCACCTTTCATTTCCTCAGAGGAAGGTGTGGAAGTCATCCTATTTCTGTGAGTTGAAACCATCCTTCTTGAGTTACAGAAACCTACTATCTGTCAAAAAAACCTAGGTCTGCCTTGGAGAGGTGGTTTGGTGTTTGTTTTTTTTTTTTTTTTTTTTTTTTTTTGTTTGTTTTTTTTTTTTAGGCATAATGCACACATCCTTTTCCTCATCCATGTTTGTGGCTGAATGCAAAACCCAAATCTTTGTTATGCCGGTGTTAACTGTAGGTTTCTTGTGTTAAGGGTTTTTTCTCCTAGTTGTGTGTTAAGTATTTTACTAGTAGACCTTTCTTAAGTTTGAGGAAGAAACCTTTCCACTGTAGTGATAGCAAGCATACTGGTGATTGAATTAAAAAAATTAAAAAAAAAAACCAAAAACTCTTCTGCTGCAAGTCTGTGTGGTAATGCGACAGGTTATTGCCACATATATACTCAGATTTGCTAAGGAAGATCCTTACGTTTAATGAGCATCTGTGTACATTGTGATGTACTAATGAGTATCTGACTGTGTTCCCAGTTTTAGTAAATAGTAATTGAAATAAATGGGACTGTGTGATACCCATTGTAGTATTAAATCATGTTTGACATACAGTAAATAGCCAAGGGGAAAAAAAAGTATTGTGGTTCTTGTAACTTGCTAATGTCTCTTCTTAGAAATTTATTTTTCTACCTTTAGCATGCTGATTTTTAAATTGGACCTTAAATAATCTTAAAACATTTTTTCAAAACTTAGTAACTTGTGTAGGAACAGGCTGCAGATCCAATAAACATATGTTTATAATAATTACGATCACAACTCCCGTTCAACTATTACGTAAAGACTTCATGGCATAAATTGGCGTAGTTAGGCTGTGATTCTGTCTCTTATTTGAGCAGAGAAAGCCTTACAGCAACAACATGATTCTTCCCCTGTTTGAGGATGTGTTCTCAAGACCTTTTACTGGTGTTTGTGATGCCCCTCTGTTGTGTTTTCTAACAACCATAGTTATGCCAGGAAAACTTTCTGGTCTAGGCCAGATTCTGTGTGTCTTGCAAAACATGCTTGTAAAAGAAGTAAAATTTAGTTTCTTTGCTAATGCTGCTGCAGTTAGATACTTTATCTCTCTTGATTTAGAGAAGGAGAAAATAAACTTGACAAGTGAATGTATTTTGCAAGTCTGCTTTCCAAGTATGTGCAGTAGTGGCTGGTTTGGGTTAGTGGCTGCTTTATCCTCTTGTTTTCTTTATGATTTACACTAATTAAATTATATAATTCACAGAAAGTTCTTAAGGTTACCAGTGAAACAGTTGAGGGAAATAATCTTGTAGAGTTGAGACCACCCAGGAAGGTAGAGGTATTATGGGAACTTCAGCTTGGAGCAGGGGTAACTCTGAGATGAGTGCATTGTTTTTGTTTGTTTCAGAATTCATTTACCTGCAGCCTTAAAGTATTTTAAATCAACAGCACTGGTTCACTTTTGATGGACAAGAATATCTCAAGAAAACATCACGCATATGGTGGTATTGTGCTAAGTGAAACGGTCCTGCTATTGCACAAATGATTTGCTAAAATCTGTGCAAGTAAGACGATATTTTTGGAACTGTATCCAGTATAGAGAGTTTGAAATTATTTACGAGACCTGTGGCCCCTCTCCCAGTCACTCCTGCTTTTAATTGACTGCTCGTAGCTCTCTGTTTGTGCCACTTCTTGAAATGAGATTATTTAGTCTCTGAGTTTGCAGTGTGGCTCTGCAAAGAACTCTGGCACGTGTCTGAAGAGGAGGCAGGGTGCTGTCTTGGGAAGGCAGGACAGTGAGGTGGGGATGGTAGGAATCTCAGTTCCATGCCTGCAGCAAACTGGAATCTTGTCAGCTGCTTTGCTCCTTTTTGTTACGTAATATATAGATGGTGATTTGTGACAGTAATTGCGATGCAGCCATTTACAACTCTTACTTTGCTTCCAAAATGCTCTCCAATAAGAGACAAATATTCAGTATTTTAAAAGCATGTTATGAAATGTATGAACTGGCAGTTGTCTTAACAATATGATCCTGTGAATGGAAAGATACCTGTAAGTTCTGTTGAACGTTGGGTCAGACTCTCATTTTATGGACTAGGAGGGAAAAATAGTATGTTATTTCATGAAGTGAGAATGTTCAACCTAATGTTTATACTGTATATAAGATGCTTTTCCTCCACTGTTTTTTTTAGATTAAAATCGCAATAGGATGCTGTCAGGTGAGTCTGTCTCAGGCCAGTGGTGTGTTAGCAGCCTTGAAGTAAGCTAGGCCATTCTGATTTTGGGTATTAGGCACACTTGGGAGGCTGATGATACCTGTAGTAAAACTCCTTTGTATCCAGTAGCATGTGGCAGGTGTCTATTACAATTAAAACACTAGTGCTTGAGTTTAGGTATTGAAGGAATTTGCTCTCCCATGTGTATCCAGCTCTCTTGGGTGAGAAAAATGGGTTTAAGAACAGCCTTGCTGTCTGGCACAATATTTTATGTTCTTGGCCTTCTAGCTAAGATAAATGTGTTATCTGATTCAATGAATATGGTACCTGATACGTCCTTCTTTAGAAGACTTTATATTCATGGATTGTTAGAACTCGGAGCTTGCTCCATCCCATCTGTGCTTTGACCTGGTGTTGCAGTACCTCCAAGACGAGTGTGCCAGCTCCACCCTTCTCGTCCCTTTCTGCAAGACGTGGCTGATACTGAATGCCTGGGGAGGAGGGTGAAAACAGGCCAAGTGTATTACTGACGGTTCTGCAGAGCACTTTCCCAAGCTCCCGCAGTTAGCGGTTCAGAGACCCGTGCTGAGGGTTGGTATGCCAGTAATGGTCTTCTGTGGCTTTTTTCATGTATTTGCCCAGTTGCTTTTTTTGAAATCGCATAAACTTTTAGCATCCTCAGCTGCTTTTTTTTCCTCTATCAAATATATGTGTTTCTCTACACCTAAGCATATGCCATGGACAGAATCTTAAGCCATTTTATTTTTTTTTTTTCTGAAGTAATGGTACTAGAGTGAAAGTATGGGGAGAAGAGAAGAGTCTTCTCACCTGCCTCCTTCCCCTGAGCTTTTCCTGTTTTCCAGTGATGCGGAAAAGAGGGAGGTAGGTTTCAGCAAGATCTACCTACATTTCTCTGTAAATGGAGCTCATACCAAAATCTCTGCCTAGAAAGAGTTTTTGAAAAGGAAAGCAAGGTTTAGCTCTTTGGTTTTTTTCCGTTCTTGATTTTTGTTAAACCTCACATCCTGTAGTTTGTGGTCTGCTTGTGCTTTTGTGCTGCAAATGGCTAGTTCAGGCCCAGACAAAAAAAAACAATGGTGGTCTTATGTGAAGTTATTGATTAACTGGATTGCCCTGTTCCCTTGTGACTGATATCTGGCTGCTGGCAGTGATACGGCCTTTCCTCAGTGCTTGAGGAATATTATTTATAGTAGGGGTCACAGAAATAATGGCTTTTGTTTTACGTTATTGTGAGACTCTGTAGTATGACCTTCATAAATGATCTGGTCACAAGTCAGAGGACTGAGAGAACTTATGTTTACTCTGCCGAATCTGAAATTATATGCATTTTCCTCTTTCTGTTATGTGTTATACTGAATTCAAATATGTGGGTAGCAGTCGGAGAAGTAGCTCAAAATCCTTAATACAATATATGTGAAACACTTTACTGTTTGAGAAATGCAAACTGGGACTGATAGATAGGATGCCTTCCAGTTCTGTTCCTGTTCCCTGCTAGTCTGAACATACGTTTCAGTGCTAAAGAGCTCTCTTGTGGAAGCAGCCCTTCGTGATGGACTCTGAGCAACCTCTTCTGTTTCCCTGAAATTCTCATAAGGGGTTGAGCTTGATGACCTTTGATTTTGGTGTTGGATTGGGATACCTTAGAGGCTGGAATAGGAATTTGTAGAAGGCTCTTTGATAGACACTTAAGAGAGTACTTACTATATGTAAATAACCTGTTCATTTATGGTGCTAAAATAGTGCTTCAAAACTGGGATTTCATAAGGTCAGACTCGGGGAGACTAACTTTGCTATCTCATTTTTTTAATGACACAAAAGCTTTTGCCTGCATTTTTTAATTCTGCTTTCACATAGAAGCTGTGCTGGTGTAGAATGTAACCAATTACCACTGACTCTGCAAAGGGAGGTGGCAAGTGAATAGGCTGTGCTGCAAAACAGAGATGTCAGATCTATTTGTCTGTTTCTGGAAGAAATGAAATCGGAGCTCCTGACCCTGAGCTGCAGGGAGAAAGAGAAACCCAGCTGTGAAGCCTGTTGGGTTTGAGGCAGAGATCTTCAGGAAAGCTGCCTGAGGTGATAGGAAATGCATTTGTTTGTGTTTTAACTTCTGTCAAGGAAGAAAACCAGAGGAATACCTAGTAAGCTAAGTGTAGCAAATCCACAGAATAATCTTAAATTGATTAGGCTTTTACAGGAACCTTGAGACGCCGAAAACCATCAGTTTTACATGTAAAAGGTCTGGCTTCTGGCAAATGCAAATACTTGGTGGTCTGACCTGCGCTGTGGAAAAGGATGTATGAACAGCTGGAAATACGGTTGGAGGTTCACAAGTTGGTAGTGAGGTATGCAGGCAGAATTGTTTGGTGCAAGGCAGATAGCAGCTGCAGGAGTAGGAGGGAAGCTGGTATCGCAGAGGTGCAAAAGAGAAAGAAAACCGAGGTAAATAGGAGAGGCCTATCTTTCTCTCCAGATATGCTGTAAATAATGTACGAACTTAGTGAACCTACTAGCCAAGCATTACTGGAAGGATAAAAAACCCCCACGCAGAATATAGTACTGAAGAACAGGATGAAATGTAGGTAGGATACGCAGTGTCTGTTCTTGGTAGCTAATTCAGGAGACTCTGTTCTGTATTTGTTTAGCAGAGACAGCCATTCCTGTTTTACCACCGTACATGTTTTGAGTCAGTCATAGCAATATTTCTGAATACTAACATCTTCCATTGCCTGTGAAGTAGTAAGCACACCTCTCCTTCAGTCTTGCAATACATCTTCCACTGTGCCTGGCTTGGGTTTTGTCACGGAATTTGTGTATTTTCAGAAGGCTGACTTTCAGCATAGATGACTGGCAGGTTAAAGCCAACAATTGCTCTTCCTCTGTTAAACACAATGAATTTAAGGAAAGAAACAGCAGTCACTTAATTGTTTAAGGAGCACTCATGCAAATCCTGATCGTCTAGTTCTTTTTGAGGACAAAACAAAATCAGCTTAATGCTGTTTGAGAATCCCCCACCGAACATTTTTTTTTACCTGTTCCTTTCTATATAACTGCCTTATCACTTAAATCTTTGAATGAAGGATGTGTGCTCTGTGTATGCATGCAAAAAGGTCCTTTTTTTTAATCATCTGTTTTGGCATTGGACAAGTAAGGCCCAAGACAGTTGAAAGGTTCTTGTTGGTGCAAGTGGTAGGTTTGTATTTTATATACTGCAGTGCATGTGTCTCAAAATCTAAAAATCTATTTCACTAAAAACTTAGGTTGGCATCCCTGTAGCAAGCACGCAATAAAATATTGTAGCTCCTTTTAGCTTATGAAGGTACTAAATGGGTTCCAATAGAGAGCATCCTTTAAAAAGCACGTTCCCTTTCTTGAGAGACAACATATTGGGTAGTGTAAAGCATGTTAAAATGCTTTTAAACATGCATAACCATGCTAGCCGTCTTTCTCCCTGTCCTGAGTGACTGCTTCTTGCTGTCTGCCTTTTTGTTTGTGAGTTGTAGTGAACATCCTTTTGCAGGAACTGGTGTGATGAGGAGAAAGCACTATACTAAGGGATTTTGTCCGTAGTAATGTACCTTTCCCTTACCCAAACAAATCGGTAATAATTAGTGATTCATTCTCCTAGAAGAAATAGTTTGGTGCATTCTGAAATTGAGGTCTCTTGTAAAAATTCAAGTTCACACAAGAAGAAGGTGATGAAGTTTTTGAAAGGAATTGATTTTAAATGGAACAGCAGTTCAGAAATTAACTTCTTCTTGGTAGATATGATGGACCAAACTCTGCTTGGCTGTCATTTTTATCATTAGTTTTTGAAGTTAGTTAAATACTTGAACTTGTGCTTTCACCTGCTACCTGTCTTCACGGGAAGGGAAATGAAAATATTTTAACTGCTTCTGTTTCTACAGGAATCTGCAAACTAAAAGCTTGCTTTTTCACCTGAAGTGTGTTGCTGCTTTGTACTATTGATGAGATGCCAGAGGCCTTGAATGGAAACCAACATCTGTTGTTCATAGCCACTGTAGCAATTTATTTTTTCATCTTTTTATTTGGTTCTTTATTTGATCTTGGACACATTCAAAGATATAAGCCCTTAAGACTACAGGATAAACTAGACAAAAGTAGATATGTTTGCACTAAGAGGCTTAACTCATCCTCAGTGCAAAGGTCGCTTTTATTTTAAAAATAGAAGCTTAAAATGTAGAATCAAACAGTTGAGTTGGGTCTCCCTAGTTGTATTTTTGTAGTGAGGTGTTCTGTTAGAAGGAAGGTGCTTTGTGAAGTTGGTGGTTCCTGCCATGTGTAATCTTTATTGGCTGCCTCCTCCCCTTTTGTGCTGTTAGTATTTGAGTTTCACACGTGGGGTTTTTTAAAATATTTCTTTTTTGTTAGCGTTTACAGAAGAAGGCCTAGGCCTTGTAACCTGGCTTAGTGGTGTAGCTAAAAATATGCACAAAATACTTCTGTGTTATCTTGAAAATGGGCATTTATTCTTTTTAAACTTTGTGAAAAACTAGTATGGTGTTAAATCCTGATTGTCTCACACTGTAACGATGGAAAAAGGTAATTAATGGTGCAGACACTTCTACAATGTTCACCCTTGCATATTTTTCAAAAAAGCTTGCCAGAAAGAACTATGATTTGAGCGATGGTGCAAGAATGATATTCTGAGCTTATTGTGAACAAGAAAAGACAAAACGTAGTGCTGTCTTCTACAGTGTTCTCATACTTCAGGCAGTTGGAATCGAATGGGAAAAAGTAATTTCTGTACCGTGTGACTTGTCTTCTGGAGATCGGTGCTTTTGGAGGGGAGAGCAGTGTGAGTCCAAGGGCCCTGTGAGAAGATTCTGGATGTCTCCAGTCTTTAGTGATTCTCTTCTTTACTTTCTATATTTTGAATGCCTTTTTCCCTGATTTTATTTAATAATGTATGCTACAAAAAATCAATGGAAAGAGCAGTTAGTTGCTGCTGTCCTGAATTTTAAATGCAGATTGTTCTTTAATTCACTCTTGTAGATTGAGTCTCAGAATTTTTTCTTAAACTTTCTTCTTACAGTGTACCACTTAATATGTAACTCCTGTGCTTCTACCCCCCCCCCCCCAAAAAAAAAAGTATAGCAGGTAGTAATTAAAGGAATCTTTTGCTTTGTGTTTTTCTTGCTAATTTTAGAATAGTCAGAAAATAGTTGTGTAGTAATCAATTTCAGCTGTAAGCAGCATGTTCTAGGGTTAAGGTTTTAGTAAGGTGTCAAGGAAAAAGTACATTCTTGTAATGAGACTTGATTATTGTGCAGATCAGAATCTGTGGTTGCCCATAGACGTGTATTGATCTGTATATTCACTCTGCAGAGTATTTGAAAGACAAAGTTTCTTTTGGTGTAAGATCTGGCATTTACAAGTATCTCTGAAACTTGAACTACTTATTGCCAGGTAAGTAAAACAGAGCCTTGTTTTCTTTTAAATAGCGCCCCCCCCTAATTTTCTAACTAAAGTGCCAATCTCACATTTACCCAGTTACTGTGATTCTTTGCTTGGGCTTCTATGCAAACTCTTTAGGAAAAGAAGCACTAGATGTGTTAAATGTTATTCTAGGCTGCAAAACCATGCTTCAGAACTCCTTAATTTTGCTTTTTAAAGATGAAGATGATTGTTGATTTGGCTGTGTTTTCAGAGATGCTTTTAAACTTTTAAAAGTGTAAAACAGTATTTAAAAAAAATACAAATCTTCATAAGATGGATGTTGTTGAATGACTAATTTGACTGAAAACAAAGGTCTACAGTGTGGTTAAGCTGGTGTTGCTATGCTCTGCTTATAAGTGAGAATAATGCATTAGTATTGGTCTTCATAGCATGTTAACAGTAGAGCTAGTAGGTTTTTATTGGGGGGAAGTTAAACTCTGCTTTGTGGGAAAATCTGCATCTGTTGAGCCAGAACACTTGGTGCCTTTAGCTGCTGCCAGGCGTCCTGATGGTGCGCTCGCTGGCAGGCTGGGGACGCGGTGGGTGCCCTGGGCTGGGAACAGGGCCTGCCCTCCTGCTGCGAGGCAGGCAGCCTGCAAGCCCTGGTGACTCACGTGGGCATAGCATCAGGCCAGCCAGATCCTCAACGTGAGGGTACGTGAGGAACTGTGCAGGGTGCTGCAAGGTAGAGCGAGGCAGGGAGTGCCTCCAGTTAATCCAAGAGCTGAAGCTGAGATAGGTACTTTTGACTCGCATGACTCTAGAGGAAAGCTGTGACTTACTCTCCTCTAAAATAAAAAACTGACCATAACAATGCTACCAACCCCTCCAACGTATTGTTTGCTGTATCAGACTTGAAGGTGAAGTTGACGTTACTTGCTAGACTAGTTAGTTGAGGTTTCTCAATCTGTGTTCCTTCAGCGAGTATATGAATTTAATTGTGATCTAAAGTCTTATCTTCTTTTTTCCCCCCAGCAGTGCCTTGGATAGCATTTCAGATGTGAATTGAAGAGATTTGTTTATTAGAAGACTTCTTCTAGATTTGTTTCCTTCTTGAGATTCAAAGTGAACTTGCAGTATGTGTAGCACTTTGGTGTGCTGCACTAGTTCTGTGATGCGCTTTTGGAAAGGGCGGGGAGGAATGTGACAATTTTCAAAACGAGTGTGGATCATGCTGTGTCATCTCAGCTCTGGACTGTAAAGCTAGATGACCGTCAGTAATTCTCTTCCACTTGATTCCCAAAAATGTGCCGTGAAGAATCCCCTGTGCTGATAGCACGCACTCGGTAACCTCTTAGCTATTGCCTTTATTCCTTGTGGTTTTTTTCCAATTGTGCTGGGAGTAGGAAGGTGCCAGGAGGACAGAGCTGGGGGCTGACTGGCATTGAAATCGTGTTCTGGAAGAGCAACGGGTGCTATGGGTAAATGCAGATTTTCGATTGAAACCTCTGTGTTTCTACTGTTGCCCTCTCTACAATGTTTGTTTTAGATGCACCTATAATGGTATTTCTAAAATGACTGCTATGCTGCTGAACAGAAGCGCGTAGCCTCTTGTTTTGCTTACTGTACTAGAGCTGCAAATTGTATGATTACATCTGTGCTCCCTCTCCATTAAGCTATTGTGTGAAACGTAGCTTGTTCTGGTTCAACTCTGTACTGAAATACCCTAGCTTGTTGAGTGTTTCTCAGAAATACTGCTTTTTTTAACTGGGTAATGTTCTTTTTATTTAAATAGAGTGCTTTTTGGAACAGGGTGATACCATGATCTCTTTGGTATTTATATTTCCTTTTCTTCATGTGTAGTCCTTTCATCCTTGTGCAGCAAAAAGTGTGGTGAGCATAGCTGTCAAAACACATGAAATATTGTTGACCAAAAAGCTAAATCCAGAGATGGATTAAAGCAGGAGCAGCAGGTAATAAATAAAAAGGTAGTGTAGGCTTTTTTTTTTGCTTGGCATTGATTATTATTGTCACTTGATTCCAAGTGTAGTTTCAGCTTTGAGCATCTCTGACATTTCTAACAGGTGAAGGTACTGCTTCTCTATAAATGCCGACATTAACAGAAGGCCGCAGTACTAGTTTTGTAACTGGAGCTTAAGAGCCTCTCTGCTAGTGTTTTCCATGGGTACTATGCTTAAACATTAATATGAGTTGTTCTTACATAAACATCTTGAATTCTTGATGGAAAAGCATTTCTATATCTTGTTTAATGTTGAAGTTGTCTTAAAAGGACAGTGATCCACATGGTGTAGTTTGAATGAGCTTGTTTCCTAAGGTATGTGATTTTTTTAAATTTTTTTTTGAGATAACATGGAGAAATATTTTTTTCTATGTAATTGACTGCCTGTCAATAACAGTTACATATCGCACTAGAATGCAGTTCTAATCTTGTTCACATTCAGTAATACAAGCTTTAGAATACAAGCTGGTCCAGTCTATTTTGTAAATGAATTAGTCTTTGATTGGTGCACCAACAGGACAGTTCAGCTTAGAAATGTGCAATTAAGGGGATCTCCTGTGCACCTCGGTTCACATTGCCGACCTGCCTTGGAGTGTAAGAACTGGATTGCTTTTGGTTGAAATAAATCTGGAAGGTGCACCCCAGCCACTGAGTGATGAGTCTACAGGACTGTACTACAGGAGAGCTACTCTGAAGTAAAACCCCTGAAATGCAGTAGTGTGCCTGTCATCTCCTTAGAAACAACTACCTTGTTTGTGCTGCACTGCTTGCTGGCCTAAAGGTAGCCAGTCCGTAATACGTTCTTCCTTGGACTAAAACTGTCTCCAGCTGTGTAGGAGAAAATAATTTGGGTGAGGGGAGGAGAGACTCTGTGTTTGTTATCAAAGTACATAGTCTGTCCCAGAGATGGAGAAAGGGGAAGAATTGTGGTGCCTGGAAATGGGTGGAGATGGAGGACAAGCAAAGTGACAGCTTTCTGGTAAAAATCTGGTGTCAAAATGTCTCAGCTATGCGGGATTAAAGGAATCATCTACTCCAGTGTCTTTTTCCTAAAGAAGTATTAAAGCAGTTTATTGCTTCTCTCTTCTCTTGGAGACGTTTTACCTGTATTAAACTTCTGTGACTGTTTTTAGTTGGCTGGGACTTGAGCAAGTGTGTTTTAAAAAAAAAAAAAAAAAAAAGTTCATTCTGGATTTAAAGAAGGACTTGACCACTACGTTTTGGTTTGAGTGTCTTACAAAACCAGCAGAAATAACTTGTCCGGAAGAAGCAATTTGCATACCATTCACAACGCTTTAGCCTTAGAATGCTAACCTGTTGCTCACTAGCTCTAATGTAAGGAGGACCAGGGGATGGATGCTCTTGTAGACTCTTCACTGTACTTGAATGCTCTGTGGGCTTATTGAGGAAGTAGTTTAAACTTGTGAATTTGCTATCCATTATAATACTCCTCAAATGAGAACTGAAAAGGTGGGGTTTTGTTAGGCTGGTCTTATAGTAAACAGCAGCATATACCTGCTTGAGCGAGCAGGGCTTGTTTCTCTTGTGCCTGCAGTAGAGTCGTATCTGAGTTTTACCCTGAAACTGTTCCCTGTTCTGCTTTGCAAAACCAGATTTCCATGTGAAAAGCTAAAGATAGGCTCCCCTGGCTTGCTAACCAAGATGTATTTGTCTCTTCATCCATCCTTGCCCTAGAATCTTTCTTTGTTACAGCAAAGGATAGGGGTAGCAGCTCTCTGTGTCTCAAACCCGTATCTATGGCAAGGGGAGACTGGAAGAGTGGGGAATAAAACTAGTAATATAAATTATTTACTGTGTGCTGAAGAGCCTAACGCAGCAACAGCAATTGCACACGGCTGGCTTGGTCCCATCAAACCATCCTCCTCTTCCCACAAGCTTTGCATCAGACCAGTAAGATCTGTTGATGTACCTCCACCGGCACTTGCTAGTCCTCCAAATGCAGGACGGTACAGCTTGGATCCAAGCTGGCTCATTGTGTTCAGCACTACGCTGATGATAAGCTGATTTCAGGCCTGTGTGCCAGTATCATTCTGTGCTGGAGGTATGCTAATCTCATATCTAAGAGGTGGGTGTTGTGATGCTGTCCTGTGCCAAGAACAAGAAAGAATTGATCTTCTGAGTTTCTTTACTAAGGGCTGTTTGATACTGTGCAGTGACAGGACTGGTATGTTGCATAAAAGTAATTAGAGAGCACAGGTACTGAAATGAGAGAAGAGTTATTCTGCAGCCAAGGTACAGACAGAACCTGAGAGCTCTCTTGCCTCAAAAATGGCATTCATAAGTTTGGAGGGGAGTCAATGTTGGTAAGTGTCTGTTAGACCTATTCCTTCTGCCCCATTTGCACAGTGCAGACAAACAATTGTGAGGATGAAATTAGTAGGTGATGTAGACTTATTTTAGGACTTTTAAATGTCGAATAAAACTGTACATGATGTTTATAGCATAGTCAGTTCCTTTCTTCTACTGTGCACTATTTCTAAGTAGTAGATCTCTGAACATCAAATACACTGATGATACAAAAACATCTGAACATCGAATAAAAACTATGGGGGTAGCGTGGGTATAGACCGTTTTGTACCAACAGGCAGCATAACGCTGTCCTTCATGGGGAAGGGAGACACATGGTACCAGGACCTCTCCTCCTCTCCCCCTTTGCTGAGGTTTGTTGTAGCAAAGCTGGGATGACCAAGATAGTCTTTGTGTTTGCTAGAATTCCTATTCTGAAGTTGCTGAAGCTGGGGCAGGGAAGCTCTAGGTTACATAGGAGGGTATTCTCTGCTGCAGAACCCACTAAGCAATGCTGGGGCTGTGTTGAGGAGATGACAAAGAGGTGAAGATATTTTGGCATTTGAGGAGCAGCCTCTGGCATCATAGGGGGGTCCAAACTATAGGGGTCAGTTCCCTAGAAGAGAAAAACATCTGCTCAATTCTCACACAGGCATGAACAGGTTTGAGTGGTGATCATGTGTACAGTTACCAGTGAACAGAAAGGTAACTTAAAAATTGACTATTCTGATGATCTGGAAGGCAAAATGCTCTGCTGGTTTCACTGTCTTCACACAGTACTTGGAAATTCCATAGCGGGAGTGGTTTCAGATTTCAACAGCTGGATTTTTTTCTTACCTTATTTTTTCCAAATGGATGTCACTGACAACCTAGCATGCCACAGGCATGTTATCCTGAACTAGTTTTGGTTTTCCTAGGATGGGTGCATTTAGTAATAATGTGAATTATTGAGAAACCTGAATACTTTAAACAAGTTGTAGTATCTAAAATCCAATTCTTTTTACTAGGGAAACATTAGCAGAACTCTAAAAATCTGTGTGTTTAAATATTGAGTACTTACTGTAACACAGACTGTTGTGATTGGCATGCTAGAATGCAAATTGTCTTCTTACTTGGAAGATTATTTTTGGTAATGTTACAGTTTTTGAATCAGATCTGAAAGCCATCCAGTGAACAATAAACCCTACAGTTCTGTCTTCTGGCATTGCCTGTAGAAACACTAAAGATGAAGACTTGCAGCCTCAAAGGCACTAGCTCCCTGGATTTCATGGAGCTGGTGAAGTCAGGAGAGACTGCTTTGGACCTGGAATTCTTGTGCTCTAATGCCCAGCCTCTGGGTCTGCCCCTCGTAGGCTGACCAAAATGAACTAAGCAATAGCTGGAAACAATCATGCTGCCCAAAAATGTTGTAAATGTTTTTTAAAAAAAAAAACAACCAACCAACCAAAACAAAACCAAAAAAACCCAAAACAAAAACAAACAAAAAACAACAACAACAACCCCCCCCCNTGACAGTTAAGCTAGTGTAGCTGAGATTACAACATGTATGTGTTACACATATTCAAAACTTGGTAATGTTTTACTTGTACTTCGATATTGCTCTCTTCTGTGTGATAAAGGTAGTGGCTTCCCCTCACTAAAGCATTTTATAAGATGTTCTTTCCTGCCTCTTGCAACTAAAGTCTACTTCTGTTGTTTCTCTGATGTCTTGAAGGTCTTTCTAAGCTACTGATTCTGAATGAGACTTTCTTTTGCTGCTCAACTCTATTCCTTCTGATGTTCAGTTAGTCCTGGTTCTGGTTGGGCTAAATAAAACCTTCTCTTCTTCACTAGGTTTTTCACCTTGACGTTTGTCTGAATTCTAGATAATCTGGGCCTATCTACTGCTGAAAAAAGCAGTTTTGACCATACCTGCTTCTTGAAGCAGCTGAAATGCTTCTATAGCTGTATGGTGAATAGAGAGAATAGAGACATGGATTTCTGAAAACTAAGTCACCAGGAAAAAATGTTACTTTTTAAGGACGTTATTTTT
>VYZW01025738.1:0-69750 GCA_013401315.1 Balaeniceps rex
CGCCAAAAAGACGGCAACGACAGCGGCGCCAAAAAGACGGCAGTGGCAGGGGGGTAGCCAAAAAGGCGCCAGCGACGGGGCGGCCAAAACGACGGCAGCGGCACCAAAACGACGACGGCGGCGGGGGGAGGGGGGGCACCAAAACGGCGTCGGGGTGGCCAAAAAGATGGCAGGATTGCCAACACAACGACGGCGGCGTGGGCGCCAAAAGGACGGTGACTACGGCGGTGGGGTGGCCAAAATGACAACGACAATGGGGTGGTCAAAAAGGCGGCATCGCCAAAACGGCAGCGGCGGCGCAGGTACCGAAATGACAATGGTGGCGGGGGCACATAAGAGACGACGGCGGTGGCGGCAGGGTCGGCCAAAAAGATGGCGGCAGCGCCAAAATGACAGCGGCGGGGACGCCAAAATGACAGTGGCGGCGGCAGCTGTAGCGCCAAAACGGCGAAAGCGGCAGCGCAGGCACCAAAACGACAGCAGCGGCGCCAAAACGATGGCGCCGGCGGGATCACCAAAACGACGACGGTGGCAGCAGCGCGATCGCCAAAAAGACGGCGACGGCGGGGGCGCCAAAAAGACGGCGACGACGGTGGCGCCAAAAAGACGGCGCTGGCGGGATTGCCAAAACGACAGCAGCGGCACCGCCAGGGTGGTCAAAAAGGCGGCAGAGGCGGCGGGATCGCCAAAACGACGGCGACGCCAGGGTGGTCAAAAAGGCAGCGGAGGCGGCGCCGCCGCTGCCAAAACGACGGTGCGGGCACCAAAACGACGACGATGGCGGTGCGGGCGCCAAAACGACGACGATGGCGGTGCGGGCGGGTGCAAAACAGCAGCGGGGTGGCCAAAACAACGGCGGCGGGTGCGGTGGGATGGCCTAAACGACGGCGGCGGGGGAGTGGCCTAAACGATGACGGGATGGTCAAAAAGGCGGGATCGCCAAAACGGCGGTGGCGGCGCAGGTACCAAAACGACAATGGTGGCGGGGGCGCCAAAACGACGATGGCGGTGGGGGCAGGGTTGGCCAAAAAGACGCCGGGATGGTCAAAAAGGTGGCGGAGGCGGCAGGGCGGCCAACACGTCAACGATGCCAGGGTGGTCAAAAAGGCGGCAGAGGTGGCGGGGGGGGGATGGTCACAAGGGCGGTGGCGCCGGCGGCGGGGAGGCCAAAACGACGACGGCGCCACCGCCAAAATGACGGCGGCGGGGGCAGCAAAAAGACGGCGGCTAGGGGTGGCCAACACAGGGGCGGGGGCGCCAAAACGACGTCAGCGCCAAAATGACGGTGGGGGGATCGCCAAAATGGACACAGAGCCATGTGTTGCCATCCCACTCCTGGTGGCAGCTCGTGTCCCAGACCCCGGTGGGAGCCACCCTCGGTGGCACAGGTGCTGCCTCACAGCAGCACAGGGATGCACGTAGTGCTTCACAGGGGAACACGCTGCCTCAGACGGCACCGAACAGACAACGGCGGCAGCGGGCGACGCCAAAAAGATGGGTGAAAAATTGATTAAGGAATGTAAGTGTGGTTGAGATGCAGACCATGTAGTTACGGGCAGACACCTTGCTGCCTTAAGGACAGAGGTAATTGAACTTAAGTTCATTAAGGGTCTAACACAAGACAGGCAGTGATCTCAAGCGTCAGCCCTAAATAGAGATTTCAAATTTAGCTCTGCAGGTTCAATACCAGGTTTTTTTGGTTTTGGGGTTGTTTTTAAACACATCAGGATCTCAACAGAGCAGCCTGGGCACAACTGGGAATGGGAAGTGAGCAAGAAGGACCTTTTCGTGCAAACTCATCTGGAAAGGACAACACAGGGAGACTAAGGAAAGCCAGGAGATCAGCCAAGGCACTCACAGCAGGGACTTGCAGTCACAAGCCGTTGTCTTAGCTTTGCAGCAACTGGGAGATGCCTGTCTCTCTCTCTCTGTGCAGCAGCTCTGGCTTATTATAGGAGCTTTGCACAGTGCCCTGCCTGAAGATGAGTCTTCCTCACATCTCCTGCAAACATTGTCCACAAGCTCACTGTCACGCCTTCGCTGGAGCAGCAAGGTCTCTGCTCTCCTTTCCAACAGCTGAGTCATTTCTTAGATACACCACTCATTTCCACCTTCAAAATTTCACTCATTTAAACAAGTAGTGGTTTTTCCTTTGCTCTCCTGGGTTCAGTTTCTTCGCTATTTCAGATTCTTTAAGCAACAATGGGATTAATAAAAGAGGGAAAGAAGGGAAGGAGATATTAAGGTTTAAATATAACATATATAGCTAGAAACTTAGGAAGAGGGTGGAAATCCAAAAAAAGCACTACTTCATTCCTCTATGACAATGGCTTTTGCATATTTTCATTGTACCTACCTTTTCTTCACCAAAAACATTTATTTAACAGCAGAGGGGACCCTTTTTATAGGGCAAGGGATGCCCTTAACAACAGGAGATGCTCTGCCTCCTGCCATGTCACACTGCCTTCTGCCACCAGCTCCACATTCAAACAGAAAGTAGCTTCTTCAGCCCTAAGCTCACAGCATCCAAACAGCCATTGTCTTTGACGTGGACAAGCCCTACCTGATCTGTTAGTAGGGACAGTGCAAGGAATTTAGAGGGGCAGAAAGAATGGGTTCAGAGAGGCACTGAGCTCCAGAAACACACAGGGTTCCTTGCACCTTTTTCACACTACATATCTGGAAAAAAACAAAACCAAAACATAGTCTACATAAATTGCAGCAGCATGCTTTGCACCAACATGCATTCAGTTTGTGCTGCCATCTTGCTCATACGAGTCCCTACATAGAGACACTTTTTTATCCCAACCACCACCACCTAAAGTGAAGAAACATTGCAAGAAGGTGGAGAAAAAGCCACTTCCTCGATTGTATCAAAGCTGTTGGCAAAGACAAAGCGAGGACCCGAGCCTCCTTCCTGCAGGAGATGCTGAACGAACAGCACGCTGGGCCCAGCAGCAAGGCCACCGAGGGCACCAGCTGCTTTGCAGAGCTGGACACAGAGCCATGTGTTGCCATCCCACTCCTGGTGGCAGCTCGTGTCCCAGACCCCGGTGGGAGCCACCCTCGGTGGCACAGGTGCTGCCTCACAGCAGCACAGGGCTGCACGTAGTGCTTCACAGNNNNGGAGAGGCAAAACGACGGCAGCAGCGGGATCACCAAAACTACGGCGATGGCGGGATCACCAAAACGACGGGCAGGCGTGGTGGCCAAAATGACGGTGGCGGGGGGGGCAGTGGCGCCAAAAGGACGGCGGTGCCAAAAGGACGGCGGCGGGCACGGTATCGCCAAAGCGCCAGCGGCAGGGTGGCCAAAAAGGCGGCGGGGGGGACGGCGCCAAAACAACAGCGGCAGCAGCAGCAAAACAGCAGCAGCGGCGGCACCAAAACAGCAGCAGCGGCAGCGCAGGCACCAAAACGACGATGGCAGCGCCAAAACGACAACGGCAGCGGGATCACCAAAAAGGCAGCAGCGTTGGTGGCGGGGGCGCCAAAACGACGGCAGCAGCAGGGTGGCCAAAACGACGACGGCAGCACCAAAAAGACGGCGCCGGCAGCAGCGGGGGAGCCAAAACGACGGCGGCGGCAGCGGCGGGGTCGCCAAAACGACGGCGGCTCCAAAAAGGCGGTGGCGGCGGAGTGGCCAAAACAACGACGGCAGCGCCAGAATGGCGGCAGGATCGCCAAAACGACAGCGGGGGCGGCAGCGCCAAAACGGTGGCGGCAGTATCGCCAAAGACGGCGGCGGCAGTGGCGGCGCCAAAACGACAGCGGCAGCGGGATCGTCAAAACGACGATGGGGGCAGCGGCACCAAAACGATGGCGGCGGCAGCAGCGGCGCCAAAAAGACAACGGCGGCGGGGGCACTAAAACGGCGGCAGCGGCATCGCCAAAACGACAACGGTGGCGCCAAAACGGCAACGACGGGGGCGGCGGCGCTGCCAAAACGGCGGCGGCGGGGGGGGGGGCGCCAAAACGATGACGACAGCGGCGGCAGGGTGGCCAAAACGCTACCGACAACGGGGTGGTCAAAAAGGCGGGATCGCCAAAACGGCGGCGGCACAAGTACCAAAACGAAAACGGCAGCGGGGGGCGGCGCCAAAACGACGATGGCGGGGTGGCCAAAAAGATGGCGGGATCGCCAAAACGACAATGGCGGCAGGGGCACCAAAACGACGGCGACGGCGGTCAAAGAGGCGCTGGAGGCGGCGACGGCGGGGGGTGGCTATAAAGGCGCCGGCAGTGCCAAAAAGATAGCGGCGGGGGGGCCAAAACGACGACGGGCCAAAACGACAAGAAGTCGGCAACTAGTGTGGCCATAAACGCCAACGGCGGCGTGGGCGCCAAGACGACGGCGGGGGGCGGCGGGGTGGCCAAAACGACGACGGGCCAAAACGACAAGAAGTCGGCAACTAGTGTGGCCATAAACGCCAACGGCGGCGTGGGCGCCAAGACGACGGCGGGGGGCGGCGGGGTGGCCAAAACGACGACGGGCCAAAACGACAAGAAGTCGGCAACTAGTGTGGCCATAAACGCCAACGGCGGCGTGGGCGCCAAGACGACGGCGGGGGGCGGCGGGGTGGCCAAAACAGCGACAGGCGGCGGCGGGGTGGCAAAAACAGCGACAGGCGGCGGCGGGGTGGCAAAAACGGTGGCGCACCAAAACGACGGTGGCGGCGGCAGCATCGCCAAAACGGCGGCGGGGTGGCCAAAACGATGGCAGGGGTATCACCAAAACAGCCGTGGGGGCGACAGGATCGCCAAAACGGCGACGCCAAAACAGCAGCGACGGCCGCGGCAGGGGGAATCGCCAAAACGGCGGTGGCGGCCACGGCGGGGGGATTGCCAAAATGGTGGTGGGGGCAGGGGGGTGGCCAAAAAGGCACCGGCGACGGGGCGGCCCAAACGACGGCAGCGGCACCAAAGCGATGACGGCAGTGGGGGCACCAAAACGGCACGGGGGTGGCCAAAAGATGGCGGGATCGCCAAAACGACAATGGCGCTGGGGTGGTCAAAAAGGCGGTGGAGGCGGCGGGGGCGCCAAAACGACGGCACCAGAGGGATCGCCAAAACGGCGGCAACAGGCGTCAAAATGATGGCAGCAGGGTGGCCGAAACGACGACGATGGCGGTGCGGGTGCCAAAAAGATGACGAGGGCAGTAGGGGGGGTAGCTAAAAAGGCGCTGGCGCCGGGAGCGCCAAAAAGGTGCCGACGACGGCGGCAGGGGCGCCAATAAGGCGCCGAAGACGAGGCGGCCAAAACGACGGCAGGGGCGCCAAAACGACGGCGATGGGGTGGCCAAAAAGGCGGCGGAGGCGGTGGGATCACCAAAACGACAACGGCAGCGGCGGCAGGGTGGCCAAAACGTCCACGGCGGCGGCGGGGTGGCCAAAACTACGATGGCGGGGGCAGGGTGGCCAAAACGGCGGCAGCATTGCCAAAACGACGACAACAGCGGTATCGCCAAAACGATGGCGGCGGAGGCACCAAAAAGACGGCGGCGGTGCAGGTACCAAAACAATAACAGTGGCGGGGGCGCCAAAACGACAGCAGCGACGGCGGCGGCAGGGTTGGCCAAAAAGATGGTGGCAGCGCCAAAACGACAGCGGCGGGGGCACCAAAACCACGACGGGGAGGCCAAAACCACGACGGCGGCGGGGGTGCCGCCAATACGAAGGTGGCTGCGGCGGGGGGGGCGCCAAAACAGCAGCAGAGTGGCCAAAAAGACGGTGGCAGCGGGATCGCCAAAGCGACGACGGCGGGGGCGCCAAAACGACGGCACCAGCGGGATCGCCAAAACGACGACAGCGGCGCCACCGGGTGGTCAAAAAGGCGGCAGAGGCGGTGGGATCGCCAAAACGGCGACGGCAGTGGCGGGGATGCCAAAACGGCAGCGGCATGGTCAAAAAGGCGGCAAAGGCGGCAGGATCGCCAAAACGACGGCGACGCCGGGGTGGTCAAAAAGGCAGTGGAGGTGGCAGCGGGGGCGCCAAAATGACGGTGCCAAAACGACGGCACCAGTAGGATCGCCAAAACGGCAGCAGCGGGCATCAAAACGATGGCGGTGGGGTGGCCAAAACGACGACAATGGTGGTGCGGGCGCCAAAAAGACGACAACGGCAGCAGGGGGGTGGCCAAAAAGGCGGCGGGGGGGCGCCAAAACGACGGTGGCAGCACCAAAATGGCGGCAGTAGCAGGGGCGCAAAAACGGCGATGGCGGCAGCTGGAGCGCCAAAACAGCAATGGCGCAGGCACCAAAACGACGACAGCAGCGCCAAAACGACAGCAGCGGCAGGATCGCCAAAATGTTGATGGCAGCAGGGTGGCCAAAACAACGATGCCGCCGGGGTGGTCAAAAATGCAGCGGAGGCAGCGGGATCACCAAAACGACAGCGGCGGGGGCGCCAAAAAGACGGCGGCAGTGGGGGGTCCAAAAAGGCGCCAACAACGGGGCAGCGGTATCGCCAAAACGACGGTGGTGGCGGGGGGGCGCCAAAACAGCAGCGGGGTGGCCAAAAAGATGGCAGCAGCAGCATCGCCAAAACGACGACGGCAGCGGCACGGGCGGCGGCATCGCCACAACGACAGCACCAAAACTACAATGGGGGGGCGGGGTGGCCATAAAGGCGGCATCACCAAAATGACGACAGCAGCGGCGCGGGGGTGCCAAACCGACGACGGCGGCACTGCCAAAATGACAGCGGCGGGGGCAGCAAAGAGACAATGGCAGGGGGGCGGCTAAAAAGGCGCCGGCATCGGGGGCGCCAAAATGTCGACAATGGTGGCGGCGGCCAAAACGACGGCGGCATCGCCAAAAAGGCGGGGGCAGGGTGGCCAAAACGGCAGCGGCATCACCAAAGCGACGGCGCCAAAACGACGGCGGCGCAGGCGCCAAAATGACAACAGCACCAAAACGCCGGGGCCGCCAAAACGGCACTTCCTCGATTGTATCAAAGCTGTTGGCAAAGACAAAGCGAGGACCCGAGCCTCCTTCCTGCAGGAGATGCTGAACGAACAGCACGCTGGGCCCAGCAGCAAGGCCACCGAGGGCACCAGCTGCTTTGCAGAGCTGGACACAGAGCCATGTGTTGCCATCCCACTCCTGGTGGCAGCTCGTGTCCCAGACCCCGGTGGGAGCCACCCTCGGTGGCACAGGTGCTGCCTCACAGCAGCACAGGGCTGCACGTAGTGCTTCACAGGGGAGCACGCTGCCTCAGACAAACAAGAGAACTTGAATTCCTGCCCAGCAAATCATCCTCTTGAAAGGGAACTTTCAGATCAGCGTTTATTAATTCTGGAGTGTGATTTTGTTTCCAAGAAACTTTGTCGGCTGCAACAATAAAAAAAAAAATTGCTGGTTTGGCAAAGTTTCTGATTGAGGAGAATTCAAGTGACAGCATGAGTGTTTTGCTGATAACGAAAATCACATACATTTTTGTTTTATAGCCGCTGCTATTTGCTGCAGAATATTTATGGGATGTGCAAAAAAAAAATCTATACACGCGGTACAGCTCAAATTTCTTTCCCCTGGATAGGTCTTTTTCCAATCAGAAGTTTTATCTGGACAATGTACAGATGTTACCTCCTCAAGGTCCAACAGACACCTCTGCTGCACACATGTGGGACAGCTCACCCCTTCTGCATAGCACCAGGACTGCCAAGAGGCATCAGAGAGAGCAGGTAGGAGCTGCACAAGACACGTACTCATCCATGCCCGTGAAATCCTGCCAGCTGGGGTGCAACAGCCCCTGTAGGCTGAAGTCAAGGAGGCAGAGGACCCTGTGTCACCTTGCAAAGAGACCTCAGCTAACAGGGCTACCACTGCTTTGAAGGCCCCAGGCTCCTCCCAGCCTACCCACGGCAGCACCAGCCAGAACCCTCCAGCCACAGCATTACTTTATCCAGCATACAGCAAAGCCTTCACCAAACAAATCTCAGCTGGCAAACTGATCCAAAATTTAGTTTAGCTAGAGGAATGCGCAGTTGTCCTGCTCCTATGCACAAGGCACATAAAAGCCCACTTAACAGCTCTGTTTCCCTCCTATATGTTCATTTAAATCCAATCAGCATTAGTCCAAATAGATGCTCTCATATAAGCTGTTTCTAGGCAGCCTAGCTTATGAGTGTTGTTTTATCTGACTTGAAAGTTGTTGGGTTTTTTTGTTTGTGGGGGGTTTTTTTGGTTTTGTTTGTTTGGGTTTTTTGGGTTTTGTTTTGTTGTTTTTTTTGTTTGGTTGGTTTTTTTTTAACCACCTCTTGGCTTGAAAGATGTTGGGGTTTGGTGGAGGTTTTTTTTTTTGGTTTTTTTTTTTTTTGTTGTGTTTTTTTTTTTTTTTTTTTTTGTTGGTTGGGTTTTTTTAGGCTTCCAGCCTCTTGCAGTTAAGGCTGGAAGCATAAGGCAGTTTCCAGCTCTGGCTCTTGCCTTGCTCAGTTTGCCTAATAGATCTTCTGTCAATGCTGCAGATTATTTGATTGTTGCTAGATCTCACATTGTCACCTCTGAAAAACAGTGTGTTGACAGACACTGATGACTGTAGGTCAGAGCAAACAGCTGGCAAATGGCTACTAGCATTTCTGTGGAGGAAGCAAGGCTATCAAGCCTGGAGTATTTATCAGACTGCAGAAAAGCTGACTTGCCTGCTAAACAGGGTGGGTTGTGTTGTTTTTTTTTTTTTCCCTCCATTCAGATGAAGAAGGAGTAGGAATCTCATAAGGCTGTTTGCTGGAAAGGAACAGCTTTCCAGTCTAGCGATAGCAGCCCTGCCTGAATTACCACTATCCTGACAACCAGGATATATTGCTTCACTACTTTAAGAACAAAATTCATGGATTTGCAGCTACAACCCCTGCTGTTAATCATCTAGCTCCAGAGATTTTACTTTCATGCATCTCCAACAGAGCCCTCTGATGTGCAAAAGATGTCTTAACCCCCAGCTGATGACTCTAACATGGAGGTTCAAGAGCATAAACCAGGACCACGTGTTTCCATTTAGACGAAGGACCACCATACAAGTGGGGGGCACTGTGAAGGGCCTGGACACCATCTTTGGTATCTGCCTTCCTTAAGGACATGCACATGCTGGAGATGTAGAAGTCTCCAACTCGATTGAGAATTGCAGCCTACCTGCACCAGGTCAGGATACCCTGCTGAACTGTTCAGATCCATGTTTGCCAGGTAAAACCATCCCAGGTACCCGCAGACAGGGGACTGCTTAGAAGTTGTGACGTATCTGCCATCATTACTGAACACAGCTGGTTTCCTTCATTTCTCAGTTAAGCTCATCAGTCTGTAGAAAGGCTATTACTGTTATTGATGTGCCTTGGACCCCAGGAGTCCTCAGACTTCCAACCCCAAGAGTTTAAAGTCATGAATTAAGCCCTACGAGTCATTATTAAAAAAGCTCCAACCATTGCATCATTTTCATCTGCCATCTGTTTAAATGCTTTAGGCTATACTTAGCTCAAGGTTTCTCTCCACAAGAGCTAGAAATGTACTTTCTCTTAATGAAAAAAGTCCGATTGTCCTGGAGTTATGCAATGATTTGAAGTTTTCATTACTGCAATACTTGCAGTACAGGCAAAATGCTCCAGTGCTCCCAGCTTGCCCTTGAGAACACCTTGCTCAAGGTGGGGAAGGATGAAAATCCAGGATCCAGACAGAGCTCATCTCACATCATCTGTTCCCACACATCTGGGGAAGACAGAGGTAAACCATGCCACATTCACATCAAGACAGTGATTTTTCTTAGGATTAGGTTTCCCATCTTAGGTGTTCACCTGCACTCCTCATCTTTGATTTTAAAATCACTAGATCAAGAGGAATATGGTTTACCTTAACTTTTCCACTTGGATTCATCTTCACACCACCAAAAGTGAATTGGAAAGTAGACCACAGCTTGAATTTCCTAATCTGCTCTGATGGATCCACCCCACTCCTCACAGAAAACAGCCTTCATTCACCTGCTTTCACCAAGAACAACATTAATGGTAACAAGAGTGGGGAAGAGAAGAGAATATTTGCCCTCAACAATAAGGCTTTTTAAATTTTGCATTTTCCTCTTTACTGAACTCCCATTTCCCCCAAGTCCTAAAGCGGAACAAAGCTCAACTACAGCTGATTAAAAGATGTTCCCTTCAGCAGTTACAGTATCTGAAGTCCATAGACTCCAGCCAGAAATAGCCCATTTAGATTTTAATTACTTCTAATTCATGTAGTAGAAAGTTTGTGGTTACAAATTAGGACCCAGTGCTCCTTGAAATCAGTGAAAAAATGGCACTGAGATCAGACTTGACCTTGCAAAGGAAAAAAAAAAAAATCTTCTCATTAAGGGTAGCCTTAATTTCTATTTTCAGTAGGAATTCAAGAAAAATCCAGTATGTTTTTCAAGCTGGTCAGCGCTTCAGTTTGTTTTCTACTTTATAAAATAATTCTTTTGGAAACATCTCTGTGCATACATTCAGTAACTCTATTCAACAGAAAAGGAAGCCCTACCCAATACTGTAGATAGCTTTAACAAATATTGAAAGGATTGCTCTACAAATGCCACAGCCCTGTGCAGCACTGGAATCAACAACAGTTGAAAGGTGGATGCATCATCCCTGTATGTAAAGCAACCCACTCTGCTTCCACAATACCCTCACTATGCAGTAGTCCCCTCTATATAGGTATCAGCTTAGTCAATAGCAATATAAAGCAGATTTCTAGCAAGACATCCACAAAAGAAAATTGTGAGGAACTCACACATTCACATTGCTGGTAAGGTAATTGCTCCATTAAGGAACAGGACCATTCACTGAAGTCAGTGGAAAGGATCTTTGTTTGTAAATGAGAGCCCACAAAAATAGCTATGCCTCGTACTGTGCTCTGAACAGCACCACCTTGCATGGATTGACTCTTTTGGAAGTTGTGAACACACTGTGACATCTGCGGGTCTTCACATCATTGACGAGGACCAAGCACTTCACAGAGCCTCCACTGCATTTTTGGGTGGCTAGATGCCAACACAAAAAACAAAAGTAATAAGTTTCTCTTTAAGACCCTGAATAAATCCTGAGTTAAAGCAATTTGCAGATTCAAAACACACCCGTCTTGGCTGAATCAGTATTTCCCACTGCTGATACCAAGGTCTCCTTTCTGGAGAGCACTGAATGCTCTAAAGCAGCTATATCACTCACTCACAAGGGCACTAACAGTTCTTTTAATAAGTAATTTTTTAAACCACCTACCACACTCATCCATTCATGTCTTCAGTGCTCTTCTGCTACTTTACTGAGGCCCTTTGTTAAGGCACAACGTGACTGACTGGAAGCTTTCTAGGGTGAGACAATTTTCACAGAATGTGGGTTTAACAAATTCTACGTAGCCAACTGGAAAATTAAGAACTGTCTCTCTTTCTCTAGGATTTATTAAGGTTGAAGTGGTCTTTATAAGTATCTTCTCAACATGCCGGTGCTGTCTAATCAACTGAAGATAAATTAAGGGTTTGATCAGATTTTCTTTCACAGGAATTGACCTGATGATTAGAGACAATGCCCTGTGTGTTACTTCATCTAGTGCAAGAAAAAAACGACTGTAGCTTGCCATGAGTGGCCAATTTTGGGTGCTTGGGGCAACCTGGCCTATTAAGCATCATTCAGTACTACTGTTGACTAAGAATGACTGTACAACATATTTGCTTTTCATTTGACTTTGCAGGAGAGCTGTCATAGTTATTATTTAAATAGCTTTAAATTGTGACAGCTTGAAGTGCAGAGGGGCAGACTGGACCATGCAAACCCAAGCAGCTCCACACAGCTCCCTAAGGTCATGACAATGCCTCCTCTAAAGCCTTCCAGACAAGAGACAGAAACGCCTTCTGATTTTTCTTCTCACAAAGACAACAGCGCAGTCTCCAAGCAGTCAAGGGTAGTTAACAGTGGTAAAACCCAGATCCACCTTCACACATTCAAACTCCTGTGTCAGGTAACCAGCCATTTCCTAAACCAGGTAAAGGCTGGGAAGCCCACACCAGCCTTCCCTCCAGACACCTGCAGGGTCTGTAGAAATACCCCCACAGGGAGAGAAAAAGCATCACCATGGAGGCATCTTCCCAGCATCTACAGAGTAATCCTTCAACCTCTTACCATGCAGGGCAGCCAGACACTAATGTTAACACAGCTGCTTTGACTTGTTATCAAGGCATCAGAATTGCTGGACAATATTGACAAATTTGGCCCAATATCCTTCACTCTCTGACACAAGAGATGCCTCTCAGACACACAGTACTGATGGCTGCAAGTCTCCCACGTGCCTGCAGAGACCCTGAAACAACCATGTATTCATGTAAATACAATTTCAGGGAAATTATTGAAACAGAGACAGGGAAAAAAATATAACCCACAGGAAAAATTACTTTGTATTTGACTGTAACAGATAGCCCCCATGAAGATGACAACCTTTGTGTATTTGTTGATAGAATAAGCTGATGATATGAATGGGCCACAAGAGAGGCTAATGAGTTTCTGCAATTATTACAGAAGGTCTGCTCAGGAAAAGCTAGAGATTAGAGTCATTGCTTGGGCAGCAGTAGGGGATCAGAAAAACAGGACAAGCCCAGGCATCCCAATTCAGGAAAGATCTAATTCAGACTGGAACAGGTACAAAGAACTATAGATGTTTAGTTAATCTCACAAAAGGAGATTAAAAATAGATCATTTTGGTTTGCAAATGAAAGACCAGGGGTACAATTACAGTCTTTGAATAGATCAAGGATATTACTAGCATCAGACCCTGCCTATTTTTACATTGAGAGCCCTAAGAGCTGGAGTGATTCCCTGCCTCCACCAACAATGTGCAAGACAAAAAGAAGTTAAGTATCTAAGTGTTAGATGAGGGCAAGTCTGGAAAAGCTTTCCCGTAGGAGGAGATGGGAGAAATAGGCATCCCTCTTTAAAGGGCATCTTATCTCGTAGAGAGGGTGACACAGTAGCACAGCCAGTAGCCCAGTCTGGACTTCATTTGCTCTTGCTTCAAGAGCGATGTCTGCATCAGCATCGTTTTACCTTTTCATTGGTGACCATCTTTCCCCTGGGAGGCTGTCTGGGCACATCCCAGCAGCAGTACCTCCTTGCAAGTTTCCTGAACAGGACTGGGATTCTTCCTTGAGCCAAGACGCTCAGTTAAACCTTGAGCTACCTTCCTTTTTCCCTGACCCCACACAGCAATTTGTGTGGATACCAAAAGCCCTAGTAGCATCTGCAAAGCTGTTAATATTTTTCAGTCTCCTCATCACTGAGTATTTCCATGAAGCAACTGCAAGTTTTTCAGAAAAGGGGGGGAACAAGTTTAACATTGAAAAATTAAAAACTTAGGGGCAGGATAAAGCTAATTGAATCTTACGTTAAATTATACAACTGCAGCAATGCCAGTGCAATTTTATCATTCATACTTAGTATAATAAAACCCTCAGGCCTTTATCTCCGCTCCAGTACCATCCTGCATCACAAAAGGGTTTTGCCACAGAGCAGGGGTCAGGCTTGCTGCAGAGCACCACAAGCTGTAAATACAGCTGACTGGTTTCAGCTGCTTCCCCTGTGGGACTGACATCAGGATGCTCTTTTCTAAGGATAAATCAGAGAGAAGCACAACACCTGAGAGCTCATTTGCTTTCATGTTCTGTACAACTGCTTCACTGTTGAAAGGGGGCACAAAACCATGCAAAGCTAGGATGGGTGAGTCTCAGCTGGGTTTGGGTTTTCAGCAGTGTCCCCAACACAGTGATGATTCAGGGCTTGTGCAATTGCTGCTTTTGAACAGGACAGGAGGAACACCTTTCCTTTTTCCAGCTTCCCAGTCCATCCATTCACTCCTCTCTGCATGGCATCCATCCCAGCTGCATTGACACCTCCTTCAGCTCCCTCATTACCATCTTGATTTCCCTCTTCAGCATGCCCCAAGCCCTGGGCACAAACCCACACCCAGTGCCTGCACCTGCAGGGCAGCATCACCACCCCAGCCACCTCAACTGAGCCCATCACCATAATTCAGCAGCTCCATCACCACCATTTGCCCTTGGATGGATCACAACAGCATTAACTGCATTGCTATTTTACAGTATCTCCACTTCCTTTTAAAATTGCTCTGAATACAGCAAAGCTCAGCTAATCACACCCCTTCACCAGACCTACCATCCAGATTTTTTTTTTTTTTTTGAGAGCAAGAGGTGGCCTCACAGTACAGAGGAGAGCAGGCAGCACAAGACAGGGAAGAGAAATTTTTGCCCATAAGATGCTTCAGCTACCGTTAGCCTCAAAGGCTAAAACCTTATAAGGCCCTGGAGACACAGATACCTTTATCTGGCTGGAGCGCAATGGTATTGCCATGACATAGCTCTTACTGCCTTGGTTAAATCCAAGTTGTTATGAATATCATGCATTTTCTGGGGCAGTAGCAAGCACAGCATAAAGGCAAGTCAAGCTTTGAGATAGTCAGGACTAATACATTAATTTTGCCTTTTGGTAACCTGCATTTAGAGGGCCTCCTGTAGACCACAGACAACTACTCAAGCACTGCAAGATATTTAAGCCAGGGAAGCTGGCATCCTTAGGATTTACCCAGCTTCCTCAGCCCAGTCCCAAATTGCCTGTAAAAGGACAGGGCTGTGTACCAAGCAGTTGCCAGCAGCACATCTGACCCCAGGAGACAGAACAGCTACTGCTGGAGCTTGCATAACCTGCAAGACCTGCTGTACTTTAGTCCCCAGACCTGTAGGGATATGTGACGGTATTTTGTGCATCTTCTGGACTAGAGATTTATTGCACAGTTACCTGAGCTCAGCATGCCAGCTGATCCCTGTCAGCCCCATGCCCCTGTACTCCTTTGAAGCCCTGTTTTGAGTTGATTGTCCGAAGATGGGAATTCAACAAGTTCTGGAAGATCTATGTGGCTCCACCTGCCTGAGATCTAGGTGGATTTTGATTTCACACATCAAGTTGCTCAGTGAAACCTTTCTACTTCATATCTATTTCCCAGCAGGATTCACAAGACCTTGCACTTGAAGGAGTGCTGATCCCTGCCAGTCACTCGCCCCACTCAAACCTCAGGCTCAGCCTGTGCACCATCAGTAACCCCAAACTGGGCACAGTATAATTTCCACAGTGCATTTTAAGAAAATTTCAACTATAAAAAAGCCAACAAGAAAGTGAACAGCTGACTTAACTGTGGCAAAACTGACATGTTGCATGGTTTTGAGGAATTATTTAATTTCCCTTATTGATACAAGCTATGCATTCATAAGCAGCTCAGTGCCTCACCAGCCTCCCGCCAGACTGAATCATTTTAGCTGGAAGATAAGAAACCACAAAAGTTCAAGGTTGCCACAACAGCAATCAGGCTTTAGGTCTGGAAATACTATGGACAAGCAAGCAAAATATCTCTCAGCCTCAGGACATTTGAGATGCAATTTCATCTAATAAAGCCGGATGCATGCAATCCACCGGGGCACTCAGCAGCATCACAGGCAGAGCAAGGCACACACCAATGCCCGCTGGAGGCAGCGACTGCTCAGCAGGATGGGGTCCCTGTGAGCTCTGCAGTGGCCCCAGCCCAAAATGGCACAGGAGCACAGGGCTTTAGCACCCACAGGATGGAGGGACCCACCAGGTACCAAAGGGTACCCTGGATAGATCAGTACTGTCTTTGCTGCAAAGATGTCCTTTAGGTAGTTCTTAACTTAGAAGTTTTAACCTATCCCAGGATGAAAAGGACCATCAGAGCATCTCCCCCAGACTGAGAAAGCCAATGCAGCTATGCTATCCTGCTACCTCTACAGAGAGGTCTTGGACAACAACCTGTAGAGCTGCACTAAAGTAGGTACATGTGGCCAGGGACCACCTTCAAAACATAGCTATTTTAATTATTTTTGTTCCTGTGGCAGACAAATGTCATTTTACCTTTGGTTTAAATGGTATCAGCTTCTATTCCCATATTGTTCCTACCCAAAACTTGTTCTCTTTCTCCCCCTTTAATATTTTAAGCTGCAATGGAACTAAATTTTTTTTAAAGGAAAAGTTTGTAGCCAAATATGTCCATGTCATAAGATGAATGATTATACAGCTAAAGCAGTGATGTTTTCAGGATTAATCTTACCTAAATATTTCATTTCTTCATTTTGAATTATGAACCTCTTTTTACATAGATACTGACAGAGTTTATAGATCATTCCTGAAAGCAAAGTTTGATTAAAAAACTAGAAAACCACTTGGGGAAGAGGACTTCAGTCTTATCTAAGAGACAGTTTTTGCTATCTACTGAAGAACCCATGGCAAGATGACAGATAGGTCACTTATTTTTGATAGAGTTTTTATTTTGACTAAGAGGGCTATCATAAGTCTTGCGCTACTCTTGCCATTGTTGCATTAATATAATGAAACATTTACTTGAGAATAAAACCATTAGGCACTGTCAGGGACTATCTGGGACTCACCATTCTGCAAGGATTCGGCCCTGCGTGCACCTCCTGTATTGCAGAATTCATTGAGAGCTGTCAATACACATTTCCTTCAGTAAATTAGAAAGCATAAGAAACCCTGTGGCAGACAAGATGCAAGACTGATGAGCTGTAATCAGTATAAATTAGCACCTGCAAAGCATAAATCCAAGAAAAAATATCTATTATGACTATCAGAAAAAATCCAGGTCCAACACAAACTTGAGGAAGTTACAAGACTGTTATTTACAGCAAGACCTGTTCAGCAACTGGAGCTTTGCAAAAAAACCAAGACTCTGCTAATATCTGCTCAGACACCATAAAGATGGCAAACCCAGCTCCATCACGCACCAAGCTAGCTTTAATCTACATTTACAGACTCTCTTCCTGGCAGAATCACACATTCACAAAGGGTGGATGTATCCAAGTCCTGAGCAGCAGCAACACCTACACCAACTGCGAGGGCAGCAGCACAGCTCTAGCACCGTGCAGACAGCAGAGGCTGCAAGGGTGAAACAGGGGCAGGCAGCTCCAGAGCACAACACTCAGTGCCTTCCATGAGGTGAGTAACAGGGTGCCCCCACCCGAGCTGCAGCACCCATCCCAGTGGTCTCCTCTGGGAGATGGTCTCCTCTGCAAGCTTTTTGAAATATGATGGGGGTGGCAAACCTTTGCTGCATCCTTCTCACACAGCCTGTCTCTCCAGCCACCTGCCAATCAGGGCCCCATCCTTCTCAGCTGTTAGTTAACATGTAAGAGCTCCTGGAAAGCCCCCCAACAGCACAAGCTGTTGGGGAGCAGCCTGGAAGACCCTGAAGGCAAATCCTTTCCTCCAGTATGGGACACTTCTGATCGAGCTTTTCCTGAGGCCCCTGGATTGGGGTTCTCGCTAGTCTTCCCCACCGCACCAGTGTTCTGTGTTGTCTGTGTGCTGGCCCCTGGCATCCCAGATATTCTCCATCTGTAGTCTGATATGCAGTTTTGCTCCAGCCACCAGGCAGGTCCATGCCCCAGTTTCTCACGGCTAACTCCCACCTGCTTTGAAGACCACCTTGTCAGACCCTGCAATGACCTGGGATAGCTCTAGAACTTGGTGTCTCGCCTTAATAATCCAGCTAATATGGAAAAGCCTCTCCCACGTGCTGCTGGGTGTATCTGGTCCCCAGGTCCTGTCCATGCTGCTTGCACCAAAGCCAGATGCTCAATCGCCAGCTGGGCACCAGCTCAGAGGTTGTTGGAAGGCTAGCTGGAAAGAAAAAAGTGTTAGATCTTCCAGAGAAGCAGTTCTGCAAGAGGTTTCTGCATGTTGCACAGGTCCAACAAGGTCTATTTTTCTCCTATGGGTTGCTGTGAGGCCACAACAGAGACCCAAATTAGACTGGAAATGCTCTAATAGACCATGCAGATGAGAAAAGGAGATTGGTGTCAAGGACAAGCACAGCCCAGTGTCACCAGGCATCCCAGCAGGTGACAAACTATCTAAGTTATGAATTTAATTTAGATCTCCATGCTACCTGGATTGTGCAGAGGTAGTAAGAACAATCTCATCCAACAGCTCTTCCTTAACTAAGAGATAAATACCATTAATTACCGGCAGGCCTGAGGATATCTCCTTTCCCTACTACCCAGCTTTCTCAGGCACTTTGATAAATACTGAGTTTCCTCTTGCAGAGGGAGGGATCATATCTGCAAAGTGTTAATAGTCTAAAGCCACTTTCAAAATAGCTTGTACCAGCTGATAAGTTTATCCTACATCTCAGCACTTTAACAACAGCAGCTCCAAACATATTTTTTCCCAACCAATTTATCAAGATTTATATCAGATTTGGGTTCTCTATCCCAGCTTGACTTGCCTAATTTTTCAGCATTCTGTAATCAAACCCCAAGAGGCCCATGACTCCCACGCACAACATCATCTGCTTTCGAGATGCTCCTGTGTTATGAAATGAAGAGGTAACTGTGTCAGGCAATAAGCACAAAGAGAATATTTCATGAATACAAAAGAAATAATTAAATCTCAGCAATTTATTTGGGAACATGTATGTGCTTTTGTTGGTAGGAGAATGTCATCCCCAGCTTTTTTAATCTCGGGATGCACTGATGTATTGTGACACTTTGTGCTTTTCAGTGCTGTGCATTTCCATCCATTTCGTTCCCTCAAGTGGGGCAGACTTTCCAATGGATTGTCACCATTTAGTAATTACAAATATAAATGTCACTGCTGTCAAATAATATAACACACCTCACACATCAGGAGACAAGCTGTTTAAAATAAAACTATTATAGTAAAGCTGCTGCTGTATGAATACGCCTTGATTAAATTCATAGACATTAATCATTTTTAATAAAAACTGAATTTTGTCAAGGCAGAAATGAACTTTCCAGAAGATATAGGAGTGAAATGATGTTTCCAGAAGGCACTGTTGCTACAGGCATTGCTTTAGCACCGGAGAACAGTTCAAGTACATAATGTATAGCCACAAAAAGCATTTTATAAAAAGTGACTTCCATACAGCAGTTCAATACTTGCAAAAGCCTGAAAGCTGCAGCCCTCAACACATGGCAACTATTCACCTGAGCACAAGCAGAGCCATTGCAATCAGTAGCATTGTCTGTATAAGCGCAGCCCTTGCAAGCTGAGGCCGGGGTCCACGGTAATTGGTTTTACAGCACTGTCAGTCCCACCCCCAGGAAGAGGTTTCCCTGCCAGCCTGCTCAACGCCAAGACAGTTTCTATTTTCCACACTGTCAGTCTTAAATCCTATCAGATTTCAGGCCGCAGAAGATAGATTATCTCGGCAGCATTATGACAGATGCACTGCTGAGGATGTCCAGTTACTCAAAGAGAGGGTAAATTTTTTCCCCTATGCCTTTCTATCCGTGTCAGACCCGTCTGCCATCCACCGCTGCGTTCATCTTTGTCACACCTGGGAACTGCAACTCTACCGAAGGGTCTGCAGCACGCATTAATTAAACCAAAACATGGTTTGATGGAAGGATTTAGCTTCTTTATCTTTCTAAAGAAGAGATATCCTGGGAAAACAAGCTATGATTATTTCCCCTATATATTGAAGAAGTTATTCTGCATTGGGATCAAATTGCAGTCACAGACTGGAGCAGCCACTTGGCACAATGATAGATTGCTGTATCAGTCATACCTGTGAACCTTACTTACAGAAGCACCACAAAAATATTTGAGCTGGCAACTGTTCCATTTTGAGAGCAAATATAGCTAAAAATGTTTCCTGTTCTGCAGAATTTACAACTTTTTCTTTAAAAAAAAAAACATGTGCAAAACATGTCTCTCCTCACAGTCCTTCAGCTCTTGCCCACCTTTTTCAATAGAGAGGAGTCTTAAAAGCATGAAGTATTTGCTAAAATACAGACAATGGTGTTGATGTCATTGTTCAGTCTACTTATGAGAGTCCAACTCTGAGACCAAGGCCAGATGAAAGAGGAGAGAAATCTCATTTGGAGCCAGATGCTGCTCAGCCTCAGCTTGCCGCACATCCAGCCAAGTCAGAGGCTACGTTCTGGATTTACACCATTGGAGCTGGGTTACACTGTCACTGAGTCAGCCTGCACTTAAAACACTAGTTTTCCAGGTGGGACTGAGCTTGCCCAGTTTGGGGTGAGCAGAGACAGTGGTGTCAGCCATGGGGACAGCAGAAAATCCTTGGGGACATGGCAGAGCTGCAGCAGCTACCCAGGGTCAGACCAGCCCCAGAGACTAAATTTCTTACCTTTCCCCTCCACTTCAGACCCAAGGAGAGCTCAGAGCCTCCCACATGAATTGGACGCAGCCACAGGGACACCCCTGCTGATCCCTCCCCTGCCCTCAGCCCCGTGCTGCTCTCTCCATCACCCCGGTACAGCTGCACATGCATCTGCACAGCAAAAGCAGACTGAGGAACTGAGCTGAGCTAAAAATAGGGGCAACTCTTTTCAAATAGTGTCCTAAATTTAGCTTCAGAAGATGCAGCAAAACTCTGCTTAAATGAGGCTGGTCTGCTGGGAGTGAGATGCCTCCTGGCAGGGAACGCCCACCATGGCGTGCTCAGCTCCTCCCAGGAGATGCAGGGTTTCTCCATGCTGCCCTCATGCACATCAGGATCGCACACCACAGAGCCTGTGGTCCCCAGCACCACCGCAGTCCTCCCCTGGGCCACCCCCTACCAGGCACAGCCAGCATCACCAGACAGACATGAAGCACTGCTAGGCAGCTCATCTGACCTGCCCTAAGGGTACCTGGTGGCCTTATCACATAGCCTTAGCCAACAGCAAAAGCCCCTAAATTTGGGGGGGTTACTATTTCTTATAAGCTTTCCTGATCAGCTGAAACACACATCCATACATTCCACAAAAGTCATCTTTCTGCAGCCAGCAAACAGAAGCAGACAGGTAAAACTCAAAGAAGGCAGAATTTGTTATAAATGCAACAGCCAGAGTCCACAGCCCTTCCCCTTCCAGCCCCCCGACCCTGATTAAGCACATTAACCAGCTCTGCAGCTCAGCCTCCTCTTCCTGATATAAATGCATATCAGAAGAGAAACTGGGCCAGGACACAGACCGCATTGCCACCTACCAACAGAGTCAACTTTATACCTGAAAATCTCTCCTGAGTGCTCATTACAAACTCAGGTCAACACTTGACTTCCCTGGCACCAGCTGGAGCAGCTCTACTGAAAGCTGCTTGAACCGCAAGAGCTTGCGCTGGCATAGCTCCCTCTCCCCAGACATGCTCCCTGAAAGGCCAGACAACTTCACCATATTTAAGTAGGTTTGCTTTCTCACTTGGTTTGCCCAAGCACAAGCCCTCTCCTGGTCCTCAGCACCCCGCAAGAAGAGATTGAGCCCCAAAGCAAAGCAGTTGCTTCAAGCACAAGCAAAACCACAGCAGTCACCACCCTGACCTACCATCCAGGCTCCCAAGTAGCTCCTCTTCCCACAGGCATCCCCCTCCTCTGCAAAGGCTCTTCATCCTGCAAGCCTCCAACCCAAGCTCCTCACCCTGCCACCATCCCTCTGAGCTGGTGAAGAGCCTTTTATAGACTCATGGCCCTTAATGATTTTCAGGTGGTCTTGATTCAATGCACCAAAAAAAAGCCCATCTTCTCCACCTGAAAGCTCTTACCCCAGTCTCCTGGATTACCCAGGGAGGAAATGTGTAACATTAGGGGTAGATTCAGCATCTTCTGCTAAAAACAATAATAGGTGCATACAGATGTAATAAAAGCATCTGCGTCTCGCTCGGCACTTCAGTGCCAGCATGTCACTGAGGCATACCTGCCTATGCCACTGACGACGAACCAGCGCTGCTTCTCCATCTTCAGAGCCAGGTCAGTGATGGAAGAACAACCTGGAGTCTACTCAGCCTCACAAATCACCGGTAAAATTGTCATGTGCAGACAGCCCTCGCTGCAGCCGGCGTGCACGAGGGAGAAAGAGCAGAGCTTGGCGTTGCCACCCAGCGACTGTGGCCAGCAGGGCTGGTAGCAGCAGTGACCTGTCAGAATCATGGAATTATAGAATCATAGAGTCATAGAATGCTTTGGGTTGGAAGGGACCTTTAGAGGTCATCTAGCCCAACCCCCCTGCAGTGAGCAGGGACATCTTTAACCAGATCAGGTTGCTCAGAGCCCCGTCCAACCTGACCTTGAATGTTTCCAGGGATGGGGCCTCCACTACCTCTCTGGGCAACCTGTTCCAGTGCTTCACTACCCTCAGTGTAAAAAATGTCTTCCTTATATCTAACCTAAACCTCCCCTCCTTTAGTTTAAAACCATTACCCCTTGTCCTGTCACAACAGGCCTTGCTAAAAAGACTGTCCCCATCTTTCCTATAGGCCCCCTTTAAGTACCAAAAGGCCGCAATAAGGTCTCCCCGCAGCCTTCTCTTCTCCAGGCTGAACAGCCCCAACTCTCTCAGCCTGTCCTCGTAGCAGAGGTGCTCCAGCCCTCGGATCAGTTTTGTGGCCTCCTCTGGACCCGCTCCAACAGCTCCATGTCCTTCTTGTGCTGAGGGCTCCAGAGCTGGACGCAGTACTCCAGGTGGGGTCTCACCAGAGCCGAGTAGAGGGGCAGAATCACCTCCCTCGACCTGCTGGCCACGCTTCTTTTGATGCAGCCCAGGATATGGTTGGCCTTCTGGGCTGCAAGCGCACACTGCTGGCTCATGTCCAGCTTTTCATCCATCAGTACCCCCAAGTCCTTCTCCGCAGGGCTGCTCTCAATCCACTCATCTCCCAGCCTGTATTGATAGCGGGGGTTGCCCCGACCCAGGTGCAGGACCTTGCACTTGGCCTTGTTGAACCTCATGAGGTTTGCACAGGCCCACCTCTCCAGCCTGTCCAGGTCCCTTTGTTTGGTCCCTTTGGATGACATCCCATCCCTCAGGCATGTCAACTGCCCCACTCAGCTTGGTGTCATCTACAAACTTGCTGAGGGTGCACTCGATCTCGCTGTCTATGTCATTGATGAAAATATTAAACAGCACTGGTCCCAGTACAGACCCCTGAGGGACACCACTTGTCACTGGTCTCCATTTGGACATCGAGCCATTGACCACTACCCTCTGGATGTGACCATTCAACCAATTCCTTAGAATAGGATCTCAAACCACAGTGTGCTGTCTTGCCCTTCGCTTTTCAGCACCTGTTTTTAATGTGCAGGGTTAAATTTGTTTGCATTCGTTTCAGAAGAGAGAACAGGTCCTTAGCAGTCTCCAGCACTACATACCTGTCAGCACTTGCTTCTGGCGTGCGATGAGGCATCCCCTACTCTTATCCATGCATTATAAATGAAAGCCAGAGTAACAGCCATGCTTTACAATCAAAGGAAATCTTCTTGTGGACCACTGGAGAAACGATGCTCTACAAAACATGGTTTTGCTCTGCATGTGCAAAACGTGAGCTCACTAAGATCACACAGGTGTTATTTGCAGGACTGGAGCCCCGAAACCCCTGCGTGTGGCCAGCTCCGGGGCAGCTGCAGGGGCTGAGAGCAGCGTGCCCACTACAGCATCCCCGAGGCGGCTCTAACTTACACTGGGGTGGATGTGCACCCGGATTCTCCCTCCCACGGCAATCCAGAGGGCACGGCATCCTCTTCATCTCCGTAAGTCCTGCACAAGAGCAGAAGGAGTGAGCACTGCAGCCTGTTTCTGTGGGGCTGGGAGAAGCACTCACCCTGCTGGGAAGGCTCCAGGAGGTAAAAAAGTAGTTTTTCCAAAGTGATGGCCATAGACAGTGCTTTAGTGATAACACAGCCATAAAATTGAGCTCCAATCTCCACAAACATTGTCCTTCTGATCTGAATCTGAAAATCTTTAAAAAACCCTTTCATACACCTCAATTGTTTTAACCACTTAGCCATCACGTTCCAGTATTGATTTGAACACATACCAATTATTTAAGTCAATTGCCTATTAAAATTCACTTTTGGCGAAAGGTCAAATCTGCAAATTGAAACCAGATGCGGTACATTATGCCTATCACTATTGTGATCCACACACAGGTTCATTATTATGTTTCTGCAGAAGTAATTTCGCTTGTCAAATTTTGCTCTGTATGCCAGTGTTTCTATTACCAGCTCTATTAATTAATAGGGCTTTTTATTATTATTAACAGAAAGTCTTAAATACCGCAGTCTCAAATAAAGATATGTAAAAAGGCATCGGAGCTTACCTACCTGTAGCATGCTGCTCCTGTTGTTCAGAGAGAAAGGAAAAGGGATTAAGTTTGCAGCTGGATGTGCATTTTATTTGGTTACAGAAGATCTGAGGAGCTTTAAGACTCCCCATTGAGAATAACAGTGATAAGTGGTACCCTCCTCTGAAGCTGCCAGCAACATCCTGGTTACACACGCAGGACTGCACCGCTTGTAAAGTGCACTGACTTCTGGGCAGCCATTAATCCACTTGAAGCCTATCAAGAGGAAAAGGCCACAGGAATGGCCTCTCCGTGTCACCTTGAAACTTCTGTGGGCTCCTGATGAAAGGCAGCAGAAGTACAGCAAACTTCAAAGTAGCCTCAAAGCGGTTATGCTGCTTTCTCCCTTCACAGCCAGAGCTGGGAAATCCCACCCCGATTTGCTTTGGGTTGCCTTGGGGTAGCATCTGATTTTAAGGTCCTAGAAAATTAAAGGCCAGTTACTCGTGGTTTGTTCCGCCACTGCTTGCATGTGTCTTCCCCCAACATATGCGCTGCCCTTTGCATCTTTCTCTTATGTATAGGGATACAAGTGGCTTATGCAGTAAAGAGGCCATTGGCACTCAGGGGGAAACATGGCATTTTCTCCCAGAGTCTCAGAAGTGTTTTGTTTCCTTTGAGATTGACCCTGTAACTGTCCCAAGAGGAAAATTAATTTTCTCCTGAACTAAAAATCATTTGAAAGGAAGCCAGCAGTTCCAGTGGGAAAATGCTGGCATTCCCCCTGGGAAAACTGGAAACCAGCCAAAATGGAAATTTTCACTTTAAAATGCCAGCTTGAAACAGGACATTTGCATCTCTGCCCTCCAATAGCAGGCATAGTTTTCCTATTAAGGTGTTTTTTAAAAGGTTGTGTTTTGGTGGAAGGAGGGGGTGTTTGATACTTCTGATAGGAAAATCTGATCTCTGACCATCTCTGAACATCTGAAAGTGTTTTGAACTCTTTGCAACACAGCCTACATTCTCATTTCAGGGTGCTACGAGTGGCACAGATCAAGTCAACAAATTTTAAGCATCTTATGGGTAGTTCAGTCCATTATTTGTCTCCCAGCCCAGGGAATCACTTCACTTGCACGTTGCACCAACACAGACCAAGGCTGTACTTTAATTACAGCTACTTCCGTAGTTCTTCCAAGATTTCCTAATAGCTCCTTAAGACAATCTCTGGGGAAAAGTGAAAGAGAAAAGCCAAAAGAAGAGGAGCCGCTGTTAGTGCCAAGCATAGTCGGCAGTTCAGCAAGCACCCACAGAGGAATGACCTTTTCTTCCTAAAAGTTAAACCTTTTCTTTCTAAAGTTCTCATTACTTTCTTGTAAAAATATTTCTTTGCAGCGGAGCTCTAGAAAAATCTTTCCCATTTCCTTATATTGTATTTGCTGAAGAAAGGAGCCTGCCAGTCCCCAGCGGCTCACGCCAGAAGCAAGTGGGAGCACGTGGGTGTTGCAGGCAGAGTGGGTGGGTGTCCTGGGGAGGGGGTGGGTGTCACAGGGAGGGTGCATGGGTGTGACCCTTAGACCTCCACCCCGAGTGAGTCCTTCATCCTCTTATCTGCCACAATCAATTGCATTTTTGTCTCCTGTTGAGCACAGTTCGGTTTTCTTGTGGCATTTGCAACAACATTGGAATGGGGCAGGAGGGGAGAAAGGGAACGGCAGGACCAGGAGGACGATTTTAACAGCTGGCTGAAGCCATGCTCTGATCACAGAAGAGGTCTGGGGATGGCGAGTGACATCCCTGGAGCTTCCATCCGCAGCTTGCTGCTAGGTGGCAGAAATACACCTCACTGGGGAAGACAGATGAGAAACTCCATCCAGCTCTGTGACTGGCTCTAGGTGCATAACCAGGAAAGAAAACTCACAGTAAAATGTTTGTTTGTTCCCTTGCACCCACCCCTCTGGTTAAAACTGAGATAAATGTCACTGAAATTAGACAAAAAGTTTTCATTTTCAATTAATGTCCAGAACAAGCAGAATAGCCAACCTCCAGTTGACTTCTCTTCCCAGCCACTCATTTCCAGGAAGGTCTGGGGTAGTGGGACTTGCATAATGCAAAGGACATGCTGTTTCTTATTCCCCCAACACCTCCCTTGAAATTAAGCCCAGGGAAGAATACACTTTATTTTACAGAAGAGTTGGTATCCTAAGTGTGAAGTCTTGGAAATGCACAGGTGAAGGGGCTGCACCCAGAGCAGCTGTCTCTCTGCTGCACATCTCAAGGGAAATGAGAAGGCATCTCCTGAAACCGGGAGCATTGTGCAAACTGCCACAGGAAAGGGGGTTGAGGATGGAGAAAGCCATCAATAAGAGAGAGTCCTGTTTGAAGGGATACAGTGTCAGTCCTGCTTCTGGTTGGGTTGGGCTTAACTCGTCTCTCTTAGAAGTTATTGGAAAATAACTTGTGGACACAGCCTCTAGAAAGGATCACTGGAGGGGATCAAGTTGCTCTCTTGGTGCCCACCGTATTTCCAGCTCAGACGCAGAGGCGGCTGGTCTAAAGGCAGGTCGGGGCCTCTCTTGCAGCAGGTTTTGCGATAGAGACACAAACCTGCTGGGAAGAAAGTGGCCAGGCCAGGCCAGCCAGGCCAGCAATGCTAGCAGATAGTGAGGATCTTCCATGTCAGCACAAACTGCAGGGCCATCTCAGGAGGAGGGGAGGCTCAACACCTGGTCTTCGAGTCTCACATGGCCCTGTGCAAGCAAAGGGATGGTCCAGGAGCGGGAGACGCACTGCCCAGGGCACCACCTCCCCAGCTGTGGTCTCTGGAGGCCACAGCAAGAGGTCTGCAGGACCATGGCTTCTGGAGGTCCCCACTGGGAACTGAAACTGCTCCATTTGCCCAAAAGAAACCGCAGAAAGGGCTAGTGCCTTGGAGCTATGTAACCCAGGGGTTATATCCCAAATTCTAATACCCTCTCCCCACCTCTCTTCCTTCCTTTCTTAAAACAAGGATGAGATAAGTAAGAACCCGGCCCTGGGCAGGACCTCACAGTCCGTGGCAGGCAAGTCCTGCCTCTCTGAATGCGATTCGCAAAGGGGAGGCATCTCAGAGCAACCTGAAAATGACCAACATCGACGAGGTACAACAATTTGGCTGAGCTCATCCCAGTGCCAGTGTGAGATGGTCCCTGGGTAGGGTACGCAGCTGATGCGAAACCGATGCTACACTTGATCTTAGCTGAAAGGCCATTAAAAAGAAATCAGAAGAGACTGGCTAAAAGCAATTTATGGGGTTACAAAATGATGTATTACATGCACCATGGCTCTAGGTTTGCAGTAATTTAGGCTGGTATTGATCGAGGAGAGACTGGGGCATATTCCACCACCTTTTTAATTTCAGTCTGATTTGGCCGCTGCTTGCAGGTCAGCAGGCAATTTGATGAGACAAAAACAAACCAAGCATTAGAGCAGCCTAAATCACCCGCTTTTAGAAGTACCTTGTAAATAACTTTTAAGGCCGAACAAGGAGAACAAAATGAAAGAACTGGCTATTAAGGAAATCGAGACTGAAGTTTCAGGCTGAGAAAAAATGGTTTCATGGCACAGTTAAGAACGAATATCATTCACACATACCATCGTTGCCTGCCTTTATTTTCCCAGACAAATATGCTGTCTTTTTCCTCATATTACGGTGCTAATTCTGATTCAATGTGAACTGATTAGATACCAAAATAAAGCCAAAGTACACACAGTTGCTTGCAAAGGCCTCTAATCATATCATTGCAGCAACGGGATGGATGACTTGGTGGGATTCCAGATTATTCAAACCATGTAATGGTGTAGGATTGTCTCTATGCCCCAAGGAAAGGGACAGGCTGTAAATCTGAGTGTAAATCTCCTATAAGGGTAAATCTGGGATGATTTTTCTCCTGGAGGTAGTGATTACAGTACTAAGTGTACTGGCACATAGGAGGTGCTAGTGAATAGTGGAAATCCATCATTTCTGGAGGTGGGGAAATTGCCCATCGACTAACATGAAGGAAGAAAACTTGCCACATACAAGGTGATATTCAGGAGACAAAGCACAGGCAGAGGAAGTGGGAGGAAAAAGTCATCTAATTCTTCGTTATGCCCCTTTGATTCTGGGGTTGTAGTGGTCCCCTACTCACAAAGCAGCACCAACGTGCATGAAATCCCAGTCCTTTTCCCCTCTCCCTGCTAGAAATCTGCCCCATGCGTTACCTGTAACTTCTCAAACACGTCCACAGTCTCACAGGGCGAGAGGGTGGAGAAGGGATGTGGTAAAAGGGGGGAATCACTTCAAACTAACGAGTGTATCCAACCACAAACTGCCTTCAGTGTCAGCTACGGCCCCGAGCTCACCTCTGCTGCCTTTGTGTATTGATCGCGTGTAGGTCATAGGCAAAGGTCTAAGTAAAGAAGATCGATTACGTGGCTTATACCAGCCATCTGGTGTTGGATATAAATGGATTTTCCAAGTTTACTGTGACTATCAAAAGCTTGAACTCTGATGTGCACAGGGAAAGAGAGACGCAGAAATCTCTGATTGGACTAATTAGCACTTTCCTGCAAGAAGGCTTCTCTGATCTCTAATTGCATGTTCATTTCAGTCTTTTAATATCACACTTGTGAGGCTCTTTTCTACTTTCTGCAGGTAAAGGGAGGCAGGACCTCATATTCTGTCACACGTGTTGGTAGAGCAGCAGATGTGATGTCCAGGTTTGCTGAAGCTCGGGAGGGAGCAGGAAAACTCTCTGCATTTACTCCCAACCGAGAAATCACTGAGGACCCAGTTCTTTATTTCTCATTACTGGGGCATTTGATCAAATAGCACCCCAGGCAAGATGAATTCCCACAGTTTTGGCTCATAATAAAATCAAGCTGAGTGGAGTGACAGAGGATAACATCTGCTTCCATGGATGGGCCTGTGGAAATGATAACCTGCTCCCAAATATACACACGTGTTGGGAAGACCAGCCTAGCCAGGCTCTGATGGACTCTCACAGCTAGCATGGAAACTGCAGGGCTCAGCTGGCAGTGAACCTGATTCCACCCTTCTAATAATTAGTTGTACAATCAAACAAAACCACCTGAGCATCTTGTTCCTTTGCTTCAACTCCAGAAGTCAAAAAGCTCAAAAGTTATTGGCAGTTTTAATTAAAACTAGCTTTGAGATACAGAGCAACCTATAATGGTTATGGCTCATTCTAGATAATACTGTAATAACCCTCTCTCATATTAAATATAGCAGCAATATTGTTCACCAGAGATGAGGACATTAGCACAAATAATCAGCCTCACTGTCATGGGGAGGGCACTGAAGCCAAGAGGGGGTCTAAAATGATTGCATAAAAGGCATTTGCTCCTGAAAAAGAGAATATCCTGCAGCTCCCTGCCCTCTTCAGCATCCTTCCCAGAAAACCCCTGAGTCTCCAGTAGATTTATTTCAAAATCTCCTTCCTCTCTCAGCAATGTGCTGCCAGTTTGCCAGGAGGCAATTTTCAGGTTCCTGCCCCTGCCTGGGGGCACTCCCTGCATTCTCTCTGCTGGACGATCTCATTCACATGAGCCATTTGTCACCAGCACAGAGCTTTAGCAGGGAGGGCTGCAGGCACAACAATTGCAGATGTGTCCACAATTTCAGCCCTGTTCAGCTTTTCTGATTCCAGGCCCTTGGCTCTGCCCAAAGGATTGCAGCAAATGCAGGGTGCAGCTCATGGTTTACCCAGAACTTAATGTTTGAGTAGGCTGATAAACATAAACGTTGCTTTGCTGCATTTCAGAGCTGGGGTGGCCACGCTGCTCCAGCAGAAAGCCTTTGGCTGGAAGCCCACGAGGCTCTGCCTTGGCCTGGAGATGCCGAGAGCCACTGTGGATTAGCAGACCCTTGCTCTGAAGCAGTGAAGCCCAATGGCTAAGGACATGCTCTGCAAATCTATCCTTGATGCAATGCCTGGGGGACAGATAGAGGGTTCTCCAGTAAAACTCGCCTTCTGCTCGCTTATAAATCTGCTGTGTGGATGCAGGTAACTAAAGTACCCTCCTGTTGATTTAAATAGGAAATGTTTCTTCCCTGATGTAAATCCACTGAAGTCAACACATTCAAGGAAGCCACAGAAGGAGTGAATTTGATCCAGAGAAGTTCATTTCACAGTCTCAGGTGGACATTGAAACTGTCCAAGTCAAATGGCCCTTGCAGCATTAGCCCAGTGCAATTTTACGGGGCAATGGAAAATTTAGTTGCTTCTTCACATGAATGACAGCCAAATCTTCAGTGCATTTTCTAGGTAAATATCTTGCATTCATCTGAAAAACCTTAAAAGACTCTGATTTGATTTGAAGGAGGCCTTTTGGGGACAATGAAAACAGTCCATCTGAAGGAACTCTAATTGAGTATCACAAGGTAAAGGCATCCAAGATCGCTCATTTTTTTTGAAAACCACACCTCTATTCTTGCCCAAAATACTGAGCATGTGTGTGGAGGTCGCTGAAACAAGTTTTTGCTCAAAACACCATTTCAGTGAAAAGGATTGTGTTTTTTTAAACTAATGAAACAAAATATGGCAATATTTCTCCTTTGGGGGAGGGGGGGAACCTACTTCCTTAGACTTCTTATTCTTTCTTCACCCTGTGCCTCTAATTATATAATAAAGACAAGTGAAAAAACACTGGGTTTGTACTCAAAATTTGAAAATGACTTCACAGGATTTTTTTCAAACTTCTTGGGGAAATGCTTAACTTTCCAACAGATGATACATACCTTACTTATAGAACTATAAGCTCCTGCTAACTTGAAATCCCTCACATATGAAATGCACTTCAGTGACCATTCTGTTCAGGAACAGTTCATCCTTGGGAAAATATTATTGCTGGAATGCTACGTGAGTCCACAGCTTAAAGCTGGAAGATGCATTTAAATTCTCTAAAGAGGCTTTAGGAATTCATAACAGTGCTTGATCTACCTTTGGGGGAGGAAATATGTCTTTTTTGTGCTGCAACAGCTGAAAGCATTAATTGGTTGATCTTTTCGCCAACAATTCATCATATTTCATTATGTGCCTTTTATGTGTCTGTTCTGTTGCCCCAGTGCCTTGCTAAATATTTTCTAGCTGCAGAATGGCATCTTTGAAAGAAGGAGAGGGGCTGTAGCAGTTGCTCTGTTCCCAAAGAATGAAAGCAAAGTCAAAATTAAATGGGAAAATGCCTGTCACCACAATGATAATCAAACTGCAACGTGTATTAGCGTTCTTCCTTGGGAAGCTCTAGAATGAGGCAACAAGATGCATGTCTTTCAACACAATAATTATGTTATAATGAGACTGCCCTAATGTGTTTAGTAAGAAAAACTGTTGTTAAGACTGAATTAAATGGAACTGCACAAGCAGAACAGGTAGCCTACATGACAGTTAGGTTCTATATTTTCTTCCCCAATCTGGAAGATTAGGATCAGTGTTGTCGTAGCAAGATGGAAGTGTAAAATCCACATCTGGATTTCAGGTTTTCCCCTCAAGAGATGATGAATATACAAAGGAAGGCTTTTGATTCAGATTCATTTTGTAAAGGAAATGTGTAAGTATCTTTATCTGTTCACTCTGGTTCTAACAAGTAAATAACCTCAGCCTCTCTGATCCCTGAGGAATGATGATTTACAACACTGGTAATGTGCACTGAAGAAAACCGCTGATTAGAGTGATCATAGCAAAGCAAAATAACTCAGGGTTTCCTCCTTTTATCAGTCATACCTACTTTACCCCCTGTTACTCCACTCAGCAGCACTGGCTCCGATTTAATCTGCAGGAAGGGTGCTTGTCCGCAATGCTGATCAACACAATTCAGCCTTTGCAAACATTTACCAGTGCCAAGGGACCTTCTAATGATGCTTTTAGCAGAAATATTTTTAAGAAAATGAATTGGTAAAATATGAACTTCCACAGAGGCAGCACCAGGAGAAAAAAAGAGATGACAAAACCGTAGTATCCACTGCCTTCTCACTGTGAAGTAGTACTGGGAAGGGTAAGAGCTATTGAAGCAGGAGGGAAGTACAACCTGGCAGATCTGTTTAGTCCTGTCTAATCCACCATGACTGCCACAGTCTCTGCCAGGAGTCTGTCATGTGGGAGATCCATAAAGGGCAAAAGCTACCGGTAATAGAATTGAGCATTCAATTCCCATTTGGGCAACTGCAGATCTTTTTCCTGGTCTGTCTCCCCCGTCCTATTGCCTCTCTGCACTGCCCCAGGAATTGGGTGAAATGCTTTTCTCCTCCACACTGAGTATGTTATAGCCTTCATGGAGAGTGAGGCTCCAAGTGCAGAAAGTATGGGGAAGGCTTCAGGAATCCAGACCATTTCACTTCTAGAAATTGAGGATCACAAGAAATTTGGGCTAGAAAGAACTCAAGAGTTCTCCCTATATTAGTGAATCTCCCTGGCCAAGGCAAGGCCTATACGATGTCATTCCTAGCAGATGTTTGAGAAGGCTTCCACTGATGGATGATGCTTGACTCCCCAGAAAAACTACACTAATGCTGCCCCCACAGCCACTACAAATTTCCCCTCATACCTAACCTGAACCCACTACTTTGCTCCACCATGGACACTGAGAACTGTTTAGTCTCCCTACATCTGCTTTGCACACATACATGGCTTGTAAGTCCCTCCACACAACCCACACTTCTGCTGGTGGGCACTTCCATCTCACAGAGATCCAGCAAGGTCCAGTGACTGGAAGCTGGAATGTGACCTATTCAGTTTAGAAACAGGGTGCAAATTTAATCAACACAGGTAGTTTAACAACTGGGACAATTTACCACAGGCTGTGTTGGCATCTATGATAGGCAGTTTAAAATTAGGATACCGGATGTTTTTAAATGATCACTGTGTTTCAAAAAGGAATTAATTCAGAAACATTCCCTACTTAGTGTTTACCCTGCATTACTGTGCTGTATTATCCTATAATTGGTCGTTAGGTCAGGATTGCAACCTGGCAGGTTCCTCTTCCTTGCCTAATTAGTGTTTCTTCCTCATAACTCAGTGCGGGACTTGTTTTTTTCCCCCCCTACAGATCTCCATCTCCTGTGCACAACCCCTCACAAACGCACACCTATTCCCTCTCCCCCAAAAACCATCCAGCCCTTCACATGCAAAAGAGCTGCCATTTGCTCAAGCGGGCTGACACGAAGTTTCTAACAAAACGAGCTGTTCAGCCTGACGTGCTCGAGGCGGTCGAAGTGTTTCACACTTGGCAGCCCAGGCCAATTTGCCATTCAGATACTGTACATTTCCCTCCTGCCTCATCAGCAGCCCTACAGTGACATGAGTCATTCGCCTTCCCCTCCTCTTAAAGCACGGACTTTCCTGGGGCCGAGCCAACACATGGCACTGCACAGAGGCGTGCCACGTGAAGACCTGGTTCTTGCAATGACAAATCCTCCCCTACTGCATGACCAGTCTGCTGCACTACACCCCGGCCCCAGCACTTAGCTTGCGTAGGGTGTGAGTTCATAGCACGAGCCCTGTCTGTCTTCAGCTGTGTAAAATGCCTGTAAATCCACAGGGCAATAGCCAAAACACAGCATCACCCTAGTCATTATGCAAATCTCTTATCTCTCTAGCACCCTCAGCTAGGCTCAGCCAACTTCCTCCTGTATTTTGGCCTCAAAAACACAGCTCATTTCTCATCCTAGCCAATGGTCCTGCTCTTGCAAAATCAGGTATGGAGGCCAGCTGAACCAGGCTCCCCTTGCCCTGTGAGTGACCACACATGAATATTGTACCAGGTCCTAGAGAGACCAGTACCAGAAACACTGGACAATGACAAACTGGAACAGAAACAGGAACAAACTGGAAGGGGTTTGCAGAAACCCAAAATTAAACCAGACTGAGATGTCTGGCACAATGCATTAGGGAAGATTGAAAGAGTTAATCTGCGTAGCTTGGCTGAACAGCACAACTTGACAGCTATAGCCTGGACTCAAAGGAAGATGAGAATGCACCCTGGTACAGGGAAGTGGCATTAGAGGTAATGAGGCGACACTAGTTTGGACAACGAAAGCTATTTGAGCAATTAGGAATGGGATGCAGTACCCGGTTCACCTATATCTAGACACAAATTTGCAGAGCAGGGGAGGACACTTGGCCTTGTGATGCCCCTATACCCGAGCATGGCCCTACTTGCAAACAGAGCAAGCACTTGCTGGGACTGCCCTGCCCTAGGCACCACCGCATGTCCCACAGTGTCTTGCAGGGACATTACTTGCCCAGATAGCACACAGAGGTCTTTGCAGACTCCTCCTTAGGAAAGAATTCCTAAGGATTCCTCCTTAGGCTCCAGGCTGTACGTGGTGAGGCACTACAGGATGTGTGGGTTGTTGCATTAAGGCTGGCAACACAAATGCAAGGAGTACAGCTCCCAGAGCACACAATGCTTCAGCTCTTCTGAGGACCACGCTCCTTCCAACAGCAGACATGGTTTACCCAAACAGCCCAAACCTTTGCTGGCCCTCAGGAGTGGAGGAATTTTATCAGATCAGCCTCTGATTTCATCTGCTTCCACAGCACAAGCAAGTATGCAAAGAAGTAAGATGACATTTGGCTTCCTGCAGAGAACAGCAGATAATTTAGTGAGATTAAAGAACAGCCTCTTCTCCCACAGAAACCATCTCCGCATGGCTGGGCAGTAACCTGGCTCCGCTGGAACGATGCTGCTCGAGCGCCTCTCTGTGGATCTGGGCTCCTCTTCCTCCCTCTCACAATCTTTCTCAATCCACCAACTGATTTTTTTTTTCTTTTTTTTTTTAATACAGAGCCGAATTGCTCCTATTATACCCAGGTAGCACCTCTGAGTTCACTGAACTTGACACTGAGCTAGGAGTTGGCCCAGCCAGAATTCTTACAGTTTCATCCTTTGATGGTGATATTTATGATACCTCTCAAGGCCTTTCTATATTGCCAGCAGCAGAATCACTCAAATTGGCTCAGACCTACAGCTGCCTAGAGCTCACAGAGTGACCGGGAATGGAAGAATAGCTGGCAAGAGCATCGTCTTTGGAACAAGCAATCAGGTGCCTCTAGTCCTCTCCAGAACGTGCTGTGGAGCTCAGCATACAGCTCCATCACCAACGCACATGTTAACATACAGATCACACCAATTTTTCTGTATCCCTTCAAATAAGCAGGAAACAAACGGTCCCCTGTTGAAGTCATGAGTAAAAACAAAGGCTCTTCATCAGCCTCCTGCAGCTGCTTGTTGTTTTCCTTTCTCTGTGGAGCCTGCCAGCTCCTGGTTATCTTGGCCAAGCACATGATTAGGGTTTTAGAGCAAATTCAAACTGCAAACAAACAAGCACATCTTGAGATGAATACGCACAAACTGGTGGATGCACAGTACATCTAACTGTTTAGCAGATCCTGTTCTGCCTCTTCTTCTGATGCTAGGCAAGCCCTGCTCCTCTTCTGGATGGAAAGTAGATGGGGTAGGATTAAGGGCACAGATCCCCAAAGCCCTTTACATTTGCACAAATAGCAAGAATTAGACCCAGTGCTGTTTGAGGGGCCACGTATTAGTTGTGCTGGCTCTCTGCAGTGCGGGAAGCAATGCAGGAATAGAAATTCCTGCCCTGAGTAATCCCCTGTGCCCATTTATGGCAGACGGTCTGTTGTTTCTTGAAGTACCACAGAAACAGAATAATTAAGTTGTTACTGCCACCACAGCAAGAACAGAAGAAAGGATCAAGGATTGTTCCTTGTTCACTTCAGTGCTGAACCAGGTGGCTCAGTTTAAACAGGCATTGAAGGTGGTTTGAGCAAACCCGCTTGACTTTGCACTGAAGCAGATGGGAAGTGCTCACACAATCCAGTATCAATACCCATAACAATCAGATGAGCTGTGAAGCTGTAATCAGTGGCAGATGGAAAATGACAGAACAAAAGGCTTTACTACAGCCCTCAAAGCCCTTCACAAAGGTAGCACATAGGAAGGTTTAATTCAAATAGCTTGTCCTTCTCCAGAGCAAAACCAGGCATCTGAGGCTGTGAAACAAATGCAATGCTTCTACCCTTTCCTACCTCCGCAGAAGACTGGCTGACTTTATTTCCAGAGGATGAGCTAAGACCTCTCATCAACACTCAGTCCAAAACAAGACAACTTGCTATGAAAAACTGAAATGGGACCTTGGCCTGGGAGTGTCTACATAGCTCAGTCTGTGCTGAATCCCTGGCACCCTGCATTGATGCTTTGCTGCACTTTTAGGGGAGTCATGAGAGGGAGGTCTGGAAAACATACCACTCACCCATGCACACAGATTGGAGTGGTTGCTGGCAAATTTGACAGATTCTTCATGAATTAGGCAGTCATTCTGGAAGCACAAACAGTTGTAAAAAGACTGAGGCTTTCTCATGGATTTTGTGCTTGAGAAAGCATATGTTTCCTATGCTTGAAAATTGATGTTTTGGGTCACCTCCCCTAAAGCCCTTCAAGTTCCAGAGGACCCCTGACTGCCTGAAGAGCAACAAAGATGCCCAGTGCAAAATGTTGTTTTGCTGTCAGCCCCCGACTGAGCAATCGCACTCTGCAGCTAACATCTAGATGCTGCCAGTCTCCCACGGGACTACAGACCTGAAAATACTGACCAGTGAAAGACTGACCGGAGAGCCTGCATAGTTTTTTGCCCCCTCTGTCAAGTATACAGGGCAAGCTACTAATTTAATACACTTCTGGAGTAAGAAACAAATACGTGGATGCTTGGCCTTGCATTGCCCCTGCTAGTTCTTTGTCCTGTGTTGCCTGAAGAGTGATGCTTCAGCTTTTTATGGCCTTTGACCGACGTGCTGGCCATGCTCCTGGCCTGTCTTTGGCTCAGCACAGCCCTGACTTCTCGAAACACCCCACCTTCCGTCCTGCTCCTCAGTGACATCAATTCTTGGCTCTAACACCAGTTCTAGCCTGACCTTAACCCAGTGAGCTTGTCACACAGTTACAGACTTCAATTCCTAAGTAGTCTTATCCCAAAGCTGCCTGCTTTGAAGTCAAAAGAAACAACTAGACTGCAGAACAGCCTAGGTCAGGCCTGACACACTCTGCAGCGTCACTGCTGCTTGGCACTGCTGTGCTCTGGGGGATGCCACCTTTGTGGCTGATTTGCTGCCTGGTGTGAAAAGACCAGGTTGCTTGCTAAGCACAAGGATGCTGCTGTCTGCCCATCTGGGTCAGAGCAGAAGATGAGACACATTGGTGAGTCCCAGCAATGGAAGGACAGAACATCAGAGTCTGATAAAATGCCAGTCCTGTGAAGAGTAAGAGACATTTACTGGAGAAAAGGCTTTATTAAGGAGGGACATTGTAACATACCATATTGCTTTGATGCTCCAGGTCTCTGGGAGGACTCAGAGATCCAGTACAAATCCTTAGCTGAACCACACAGGTGTTGGGCCTGCCACCTCGATGAGAGGCCTTTCCTACTTCAAGACTCTTCCATCAGCAGCATTTGTCTCTGATGAGCAGGGGGTTGAACCCTGCCGGAACAGGTTGAGGGTTAGGTAAGGAGAGAGGCAGGGCACAGATCCTTGTGGCAGACAAGCAGCTATTTCAGATGACAAATTGCCCCAGGCTGGAAAGCAGCAGGATAGATTTGAATAGAGTCACTGTCAAAATATCAGTGCTGGATCATGGGTCTGCAGGATTGTGATAGTGCAGAGCCTGGCCCTCAGGATGCAAGGCTGACTATGGCTTCTTCTGTCCCTTCACATTCTGTCTCTCCTTGTCCATGGCAGCTGCTTGTGCCTGCAGCTGGCTCCAGTACTCAGGCAACTGCTCCCTGAGTCCCAGCAGGCTCTGCTGCCTAACAAGGGAAGGAAAAGGGCAGTTAAAACAGTCCCTGCCGCTCCCCTGGTGCTCAGACAACCCTAGCCTGGCTCCCCCAAGGGTCCCTGGGGCTCACTACAAATTAAGCAGTTCAGACATCTTGTGTCTGAAAAACTTCAGTGATTCCTTCGTGCCACTCAGCACTCAAGTTTACTGCTCTTGACAGCAATGACCTCCGTATTTCTCTTTGCCTGAGAGCCTCTGTAGAGACAGGTCTCACTGCAGTTGTATCTGCTCTGCTCCGGCTTGAGCTCTCAGTACCCAGGGAGCAAGATATCCCTGGAGGTGATGTCTCCCCAGTTTTTTTCATATAATGCAGACAAGAGTCTTCTCTCCAGCTTTATGAGAAGGAGGGACAGAACTGGTGGCTGGTAGCATAGGATAAAGCTTTTCTACACTTAACTAGCCAGACAATAGCACAGGATTCTCCCTGGAGACAAGGAATTAGGGAAGGCTAGCAGCCAGTATGTGCTGTAAGGTCATACCTGCACCCACCTGTTCCATTTCAAATTGGAGAATTAATGCATAGTGAAAAGAACAAACAGAATATCATTGACATGGATGTGGCTCCAGGTTCCTAAAAGAAGTAATTCAAGGACAAGGTCACCCAATAAGAGATGTCACATTGCCATCTAGTGACGGCATGAACTCAATGCATCACCTAAGCTCTGCAACCTCGGCCTGAGGGTGGTGGGGACCTTCTCAAACCAAGAAACCTCCAACACAAATCTACTTAAACATCAAATGAACCTAGGAATGGAGGGGAGGAGCAAGGTACAAAGAGATCCGGCTATGCGGTCAGAAGGAAGACGCAGACACTTAAGTGAGGATCATATTCTCTGACAAGCTTGCACAATCTGCGTTGCACAAAAGCACATTAGAACTAGCAAGCCCTCTCTACCTGGAATGACAAGCCTGCCCCAGGCATCCTGACTTACAGCTGCTAAGTTGTTCTAGGAAGGACAGAAGAGAGAGGAGGAAGGGTTCTGGATGGTTGTCAGGAATCCAGCTACCTGAACATCGACCTTACCCAGACATAAAGCTGTCACAGTGCACAGAAGAATCCAGAAGCTCCAGGGTGAGACCTTGCATGGACCTGAGCAACACCACAGCTAACAATAATGCAGGTGCACTTACCTTTCAGGCAGAAGGAGAACCTTACCTATCACGTAAGAAAATGTTACATCTCTCAATCCATGGCAGGTTCTGCAAGGATTTGAGAGGCAAATCTGGTTCCTTTGGGAAAGCCTCCTCCAGTGAGTAGGAGTTGAAGTCAAAGAGGAAGATGGTGCTGTGACTGGCTCTGCTCTCTGCCAATGCATCTGCCTGCTGCTGCTTATCTCCTAGACAGGAACAAGAACAGTGGGCTATTGCATGAGAAGTCATCCAGTAAGAACAACTATGAAGGATCAGTGCACAGCTGAATGCACCCAGTGACCGCATATCTAAGACCACTCCAAGGTGCTACCCACCTCGAAGCAGCAAGCACCAATTCACACTATCCACTATGAACACTGGCTGCCAGGGGGATGCTACAGCATGAGAAGGTGGAGTACTGAAGCAGTAAACAATCTGTGACGTGGCAGTGTTCATCAGGGACACTGTGCCATCCCAGGAGAAGACCAGGGCCTGAAACAGCAAGTTGACACTTAGAAATAGATGTAAAAGAACTGAAAAGCATTTCCTGGAAAGGACATGGAATGACATTCAGGACTTCACATCCCCAACTATGATGCTGTTTTCTTTGCCTGCCCAGTAGTCATAAGGCCACAGCAGATCAAGAACAGGCTGTGCAGGGAACTTGGACTGGAATTGCTGCAGGTTGGGATTGGAAAAGGGCAGCAGGGCAGGTTAGAAATGAACTAGATCCAGACTTCTGCATGGGTGGCTCTGGCAAGCGACATCTAGTCCTTTCCTCCCCAGGCCTGAAAATTTTCTGAGGCCTCTTGAAAGGTCTGGCTGGACTTGTGCTTGTAACTTCTCCTCACCATGATGCCCTCTCGTATTTGACCCTGATGCCTGCAGCTTCATGGCTGAACCCTCTCATCTTTGCAGTTGGACCTGTCCATGTGCAGAGGGCCTCCAGTGCCTCCCACCTCAGTGGTCAATGAGAGGACATGGGTGCAAGGGGATACTGAGTAAGATCACAGAAGAGAAATCTTTTGAGAGTGACCAGCTACATACAGACCTGTAACTGGTGCAGGAAGTCCCCATGCTAAAAATAGTTGGAGGCTGGGAAAGGATGTGAGGGCAGTACCATATCTGATTTCCCTGTTCTTTATCTTCTAGTCAACCAGTTACAGCCATTACTGGAAACAGGATCCTAGGCCAGATGGACCTGTGTTCTCACCCAGTTCTTAAGAGAGCTGGTAGTAATACTCACTGCACTGGGGAATGCCAGGACAGGAACCACCACGCTGACAGCAAGATTTGGATCTTCAGGCCTGTAAAACAGACTCAGGCTTATGCCACTGTTTCATGTACCTGGCACGTACTAAGAGGCTGTGATAAGGACAATGGCGGTTTGTGGCACACAGGCTGGCATAAAGTTCCAGCCAAGGCCCTTCCCTATGGAGACAAAGCCTGCCTCCTCCTGGGCAGGAACCCCCGAGGCCCATCCCTGTGCAAACGTGCCTAGGAACTATGTTGGAGATACAAATCCCCTGGCTGCCACAGAGGCATGAAACCATAGCCTTCAGAGCAGCAGCTTCTCCAAAGTTGACCCTTCTCCTCAAACCAAGGGGATAAGTGAACATAAAATTGATAGAAGGATGGCAAGAAATGCTTATTCTGACTTCTAGGTGGAAGTTATTCTGGCAAGGGCAGAAAAGAGAAGAAAAAAATTCCCCTGGGTACCTGGCAGAGACCCAGCCAGTTGAACGTCAGCCCTGGAGCTGCTACAAGCGCTTGTGTTCTGGTGCATTGAAGAACCTAGAAACACTCCTAATTCTGGCATAACCATCGGATTTTAGCATTGGAACTGACTCCTAATAAAACCACACTTGCTGCTGACAGCAGCATGGCAGAGTTATCTGGGTAAAAGCAGTAGAAAGTTCTCTACTCCACAGAAATCTGGGCCTCCCTGCTGGACCTGACCACTATACCACATGGTTTCTTTGGCTGGAGTGAGGTCTACCAGAGCCTACCTCACCTGTCTGCCAGGAGTGTGATGCTGGACTTCCCAGCCCTGGCTGCTTTCACCAAATACAACGAGCTGTCTGTACATAGCACGAGAAGTTGCACGATGAGACAGGCAGGATCTGTACCAGGACAAGGTGTCTCATGGCTAGCAGCTGCAGAACTCCGCAGAAAATGGATACTACGGATGAGACGTTCCTCTAGAATGGCAGTCACAGAGAGTGGGTATCCTGGGGAAACATGGGGGGCGGGGGGGAAGCAGTTTAGGAAGAAAAAGGAACTGGCAATTTATCCAAGGAATGCTTAGCTTGGACTGTGGCCTGCTGAGGGGCAGCAGCCACCAGAACACTCCTGACGGCAGAAAAATCTTCTTCTGCCAGGAGAATCCCTGCATCATGGCAGGATGACACTAGGACTGATGGCAGCCTGGACTATTTTCAGATTTGCTTGCAAACTCTCCAGTCCCTTGTTCACACCAAGCCAGGGCCTCAAACTCCTAGGGGAGGGAGCGATTTATCCACAGTGATGCCAATACACAGTCCCAAAGGGCAAGCTCACCTAGTTGTTTATCCCAAATAGTTATTGTTGCATCTTCACATGCCAGTGCCAGGTACCTGGAGCAGGAACTGACAGCCGAGCATGCAATTGGAGCTGCACATGGCCACACAACATCAGGTTTCGGATCAGAGTCTAAACAGGACATGAAGAGAAATAACTGTAAGAAGGTGCAGAGCATTTTCTCTCATGGTACTAGCATCCGGTTTCCCAATAAAACATGCACCATTCTGCGGTCTCCTGCCAGAGTGGCTTCACTAAAAATACTGCCAGCCTGTGCAACATGGAGCCCCACAATCCAAATGACAGCCTAACCCACAAGATATGAGGCAGCTCTCCTCCCCATTCCTCATTTCCCTGAATCATGAAGATCTGGTTGAATGACAGCCACTGGCCACTGAATACTCCCACTCCCCACAGAGTGCTCTGCTAGAGAAAGCAAGACTTTCTTACCCCCTTTCTCCTTGAGTGGGTGGTTAAGTAAGTAGAAGCAGAGATTGTGGCTTCCATCCCAGTGCACACTGATGCCAGCTGGAACATCTGGTACAGAGAAGGGGACGACAAAAGAAAGAAGGAGACTGGGGACAAAGAAAGGAACAATCCACGACACCAAAACACCAAAACATGAAAGCTCTCAATAGAGCTCTCATGGTTTCCCTGATGGGACTTACAGAAACTCTGCTCACACAGAAACTAGACCAGAACAAACTCTCCCCTTGTTTGTTTTTTTTAATCTTGCCTATGCGCACCCTCATCTTTTTGGGGTTTTTTTTGTGGTTTTGTTTTTTAACTATGAAGCTAAGTTTGTTTGACTCCATGCTGGTAACTGATTTATAAGTCTTAGGGCTGACATTTTTATTCAGGCTTACTTCCTGGAAGATGGCATTTATATAGTGAACCCACGGCAGAGCCATTGAGCTCTAACTGGAGCTCAATGTCATGCAACAACGTGCTTCATAGGTTAACAGCTTTTTGCCCATTTGGATTACCTGGCTGTACTTTCATTTCAGGTCCCACCTGTAGGATCCAGCTACGCAGGAGAAAATGAAAAGTAGCATGTCTGAAAAAAGGAAGAAATATATGTAAAAGAAAGGCTTTGATAAGTAGGCAGCACTGCAACAAGACCTGGAATGGCTTTATCCCCCTGCCCTGAAGCCTTGGGATGAAGGAGGCAAAGCTAAGACAGAGGCTTCCATCGACACTTGAAAAGTGCCCTGCGTTGATGTCTCATTGACTGAAATCCTGATTGGTGCTCCCACTCACCTGGGGATCTCTTCCTTGCTCCTCTCTCTCTCACACTCAGCCTCCAGATACTCCCGATAAGTGCTGCGGAAGATTGCTTCCTGCTGCTCCCACTGGGAGTCCTTGATTAGGTGATTGTACCCTAAGCCAAGCATGCTGCCATCATCCACTTTCTTCAAGGCATCCAAAGGACTTTTAAAACTACTGCCTGGATTGGGAACACAAAGGGAAAAGGCACAGCCCTGGAGAAGCAGACACCATGGAGTGCTCAGAGGCACTTTGACCGTCCCTCCTTCAGGGTGGCATTGTCTTGAAGAGGGACACACTACATCTTCTGTGGACTTTCCATATCACTAGCCCATTATCCAGTATTTGAAGGCAGGGACTACAGCAAGTCATCTGAGGACCCAGCTCACCCTGCCTTTCTGTGGCATTCTCCCTGACAGTGTCCCAGTATAAGATCTGCTCCCTCCTCATCCTGAGCATTTTCCTATTAATCCAGGACTCAGAGCGATGAACTAGGGGTGCTGTCAGGTTGCTAGGGTCTAGGAAACAACCTCCTCCCTCTCTGGCAACAATGAAGCCAAGGATGCATGACATCCACTTTGAGAAACAGTGAAGTATTTTCTGCTAACAAAGGTGACATGTGAGATGGTCGGGTAAGAAGCAACTCCCACTACAGGATTACATGTAACTACAAAGACAGCTCAGGAAGGGACCCAGGGAGCCCGTTACTGAAACTTTCTGACCTGTTCTGTAGTCATAAGGGCCATGATTCCTTTGCCACCTGAAGGAGGCTGCAGGTTGCAAGTACAGAACCAGTCCTGACCTGTAATGGGTTTGGGTGGCTTCACTTTCAGCAGCAGCACTGGGAGACTCAGTTTTGCATCAGCTTTGTTTGCAGACACAGGAGACTCCTGCCAACAGAAAAATGTCAGCCTGAGAACTGCATTGTGCTCTATGCTGCTAAGTTTTCACCTGTTCATGGGAAGCAAATTCTTCCTAAAGGAAATGCATGCAAAGGTTGGCTGATACTGCCTATGAGATACTGGTTTTGGGTTCATTCTTCAGGCCAAAACACAGAAGCTTGAAGGAGGTCATTACTTTTTCAACACATTACAAAGCATGTCCTGCCCAGACACCTCCTGTCCTTGTGCCCTAAAAAACTTCCACTCTGATCTCACTAATCTCTCTGAATTACTGGTGTTGCAGCACAGGCCTGGCTGGGGTTCTGCAAGGCTCGGAGGCGGGGGGCGGGGGGTAAGCAGGACTAGAGGTTGCAGAGTGCTGCTGAATACAAGAACCAGATTTTACTTCAGAGAGCCCAGGACTGGAAGAGGTCACATAAGTGCTTGGCTGGGAATAGAAAATCCTAACAGGGGACCAGCATTGGTGTGTCCTCACCACCCCACCCCACCCCACCCACACAGTGACACTTGGCTAAACAGAAAAGGTCTGGCTAAATAATCAACAATGTCTGAGAAGGAAGAGGCAGGAATTTGGGTATTTTACATGGAATCATCAAAGAAGGAATGCCCGGGTGTTTTCTTTTGGCTTAGATAGTTAAGGTGGATGTTTGCCCTGAAGACAGGGCTGAGAAGCAGCTCCCTCTTAAATGGCTAGGAAAGTCTTTGCTGAAGGAAGAGGCAAGAGTGATGATGCAGGTATCACAGTGGTGCTGGGCAGAAGGTGCCTGTGTGTTGAGAGGTGAAATCTAGCAGGGTGGAAGCGATGCAGGAGATGGTTAAGCACTGACTCAGCATTTAAAATTCCCCATAACAGCTCAGGACATTCATTGAGGCCAGTTACCATCTCTGCAGAACCGTCTCCATGCAGGTCAAGACTTTTCTGCCAAAGAACCAGAGATGACAGTGGTTAGTGCAAAGAGGCAGAGACCCTGCCCTGCTCAGGCCAGTTTGGCCGTGACCCCACCAGGCTCTTCTTGTAGGCAGTCTGAAACACGAACCCTGGTTCAAGACCAGACTCCCAAGTGGAGGTATCAGGCCTGACTCCCACTCCTTTTCACCTTCCCCCAATAACATAAGGGAGAAGCCCTGTGGGAATACCCTTACACAGGGCCTCCTCAGATGGGGCAATACCACTGGGAAAGGAGCTGCCAGTTTCAGGGAGGGGCAGCAGGAATGCTAGCCCTAGGACCAAGGGAACCTCATTGGAAAGCCTGTCTTGGGAGAGTAAACATGTCCCAATAACACAAAGGCTTTATGAAATGTGGGATGGGCGGCTGTAGCAGCTGTAGAGACACATACTCCATCCCCCTGGGCCAACAGACTTGTTCAGCCTGTATCTTGCTGTCACTGTCTGCAGGAGCAAGGCTTGGGGAAAGACCTGTAGGCAAAAGGGTGTAAGAAAAAATAGCACAGTGGGAGATGGAACTGTTTTGTACCGCAGATGTCCAGCTTGATCTCCTCTCCCTGCAAGCCAGCCCTGCTGCAGCTCCTGGGTTCTTTTCCATCTCCTTCAGCCAGGAATCCTTAGGCAATCGGTAGATCTCCAGCCAAGCTTTCGTGCTGTCTGCATTGGGAAACATGTTGAGCAATTGGAAATGAGGAGAAAAGGTCTTTCAAGCAAGCAGCCTCTGTTATCTTACATTCTTAAAAGAAGATTTGGGTACTTTTTTAAATATGAAATCCCTGTGAACTCCATGCAGCCCACCTCTCCTCCCACTTAAGGCTTGACATGCTTGACTGAGACTGACGTCTCAGCTTCCAGCTTCAAGTCCTCGAAGTCCCACATCCACCAAAGAAATTCCATGAAGCGACTCAGTCAAAGAATTTGACCTGTAGGCTCTGAGGTAGAGTGGAAAGTGAGACGTGGTCTCACACCGGTTCTCTGTGGATGCTACATATCTCATTCTCAGCATATGTCCAGGCAGATTCCACCAAACATGGGTCCAGAAAATCTGCTAGCAGCAAATGCATTGACAAAGGCAGCTGCCATGAAACAGAAGACTGTTGTAGCAAGGAGCTTGCTGTAGTGGTTTTTGATACTGTCTCTATGCTGTCTGCCTTATGTCTGCAGAGAAAATTCTTCAGGTCTACATATTTTCAGTGTAAAAGTGAGCCATAGCAAACCAGAGGAAGAACAGAGTTTGGTACTTCTGGGGAGGAGAGGGAAACCTGCTTTCACTGAGCCTTCTGGGAGCTGGGAACTGCACTGACCAATTCCAGAGAGCTCACTTTTGGGATCAGTCCTGATCCACACCAGGCCTTTTGGAGAGGACAGGGAGTGGCAGGAGCAGCTCACTAAGCTGGAGGAGTCAGGAGACTGGGAGGGTCAGGAACCGGCTCCCTGGGAACCCAGAACACTTGGAGCATTTTAAAAGCATTGCTGCTGGCCCCTCTGCTAGAACAACAGCCGTCACCCAATACACCATGTTCCTGCACTTGCCTTGCAGCAGGACTCCTGCATAATCGCCTCCCGGGGGAAGCACCACCTCCACACAAGTACTTCGCATGTTGATATCCTCCTGCCAAAGAAAAACAGGCTGGCATCAAAGCAAGATCACCGATTCAGAGAGCTCCATGGCCTTACACAGTTCTCAACAGGGTGAAGGCCAGACAGATTGTTGGAAGAACAGGAATAAATATTGGGCCACAATCCTGGAGTGCTGCTGCCCATGACACAAATTCCTGAGGGCAAATAGTACTCCTCATGATTGATTACTTACCAGCCTGTGCCCAGTGTCTATGGAATTAACTCGGTACTTACCACTTCATTTAGGATTTTAATGAGTAGGAAGCTTTCCTTGTGAAAGCAGAAGAGCCAGACAAGCCCTGGAATAGAAACACAGAAGTAGCAGTAGGAGGAGGAGAAAAGTGAACAGATGGTAGCCATGCTCTTGGGAGATGGCTGTTACAACATGTGCAGGGGAGAGAACAGGGCTACATTTTTTCCTGGGTTCAAGGAAGAATATCCTACTGCTTCCAGCACTAAACTTTTGCTGGCTCCCTTATGCCAGCACCAGCAAACATTTGATTGTACATAGAGATGGATAAGCCAGTTTGAAAAGTATCTCCACCAGAATGGATAGGTTTCAGATGAATCAACAAACTAACCTATTTACCACAGGGCTGTGCATTTACAGGTACGGAAACAAAGCACGGGCAGGAGGTCATACCAAGCAATGGTTCATTCTGTCCAGTCCAAGGTGTTCCTAAAATTTACTGCACTTCACCCTCAGCTCTGCACCTGCCTGTGCTGCTCCAGAGAGGACACTAAACCCACACCCTCTACTAATCACAAGGCCCTAGGGCCACTCCGTTACCCTACAACCTGTTATCCAACGCCCTCTTTGCAGGGCTTTCTAGGAAACCTGTCAGCCATTCTAACGTTCCTCCTGATTCAGCACTCTTCCATAATGCAGCTGCCAACTCTTCAGCTCCAGGGCACAGCTATCCCCAGGCAGGTCAAGGAAATCCACATCACACTAACCCATTTCATCCACAGCAAGCAGGACGTGGCACTCATTCCCCAAATCCAAGGCATGGATGGCACAAATCTCCATCTTGACTGCATCCCAAGCACAGACCTCCTTACAGTCAGACACCTTGAAGGCAGACAGACCCACGGACAGACCGACAAAAATGTATTTTCCAGACGCTGCAAGGCAATTGGCTCTTCCAATTACCTACCAAGAAAGGGAAAACATGAATGTACCCAACTGCTTCCCCAGTGGAGGATACATCAGCTGTACTAGCGATATAATCCTAGCCTTTCACCAACAGAAAATGCTGATTTATTCTACGAGGGAAAAATTTTTGTACGAGCTTTCATCAGAAGAGCAGGGGAAGGGCTCTCATCTCTGTCACAGAGATTGTTCTGTGTTGGGCATGAGAAAGTTTGCTCCCACCTTTCCCCTTCCGATAAACAGAAGGGGCTTTAAAGGCCAAGAACTCAGGAGCACTCAGCCCTCTCACTGCTAACACAGAGCTGCAACGGGATGCTGAACTCCTCCGAGCAACCACAGAACACCAGCAGATGCCAGCGTATCCTCCTGGATACCTCCACAAAAGGATGGGGAAGGCAGCGCTGCCCTTCTGCGCACAGTGGTCCCATTAGGGTATTCACCATAACACAGAGCTGAGTTTGGCCATTTCTATGCTACTGGCTAATTACCTTCTCCTCGGCAAACAAGGGTGGAGCCAGCCTGAGAAGCAGAAGGTGAATTTAGTGCTGTTTAATATCTGCTTCTCTCTTTTCAGAGAGGTGTGATAGATGGGTGGGAAGCAGAACCTGTCAGACAAGCTTAGAAGCTGCAGCCTTTTGAAGTGAATCACTGAGATGGTGGTGGATTCTGAAGAAGGTGATGAACAGAAGAATATGAAATCAACTGAATGGATATTCTCTAGAAAAACTGCAATGGTGATCAACGCTATCTCTGCTGTGAGGGGGTCTGTACCTGGAATTCAGCTGTAGGAAAGCATTTTGTGGGCTGGACCTTTCGTTTTTGTGCCTCTTGGAGCATCTCCCTTCTTTCAATGATTTCCATAGCATTCTCAAAAACAAGCATCACCAGTTTGTTGATCATCCTGAAAGGCTGAGGCAATGCATCACGCTTTCGATCGGGATCCTGCAGGAAGAAATCTTCCTCATCATCCTTTAGCCAGTCCTTTTCAGATGGTGGAGGAATCTCCAAGGCATGCTTCCGGATATACACAGCCATGGTTCTGCCCTTCCAGATGCAAAACACACCACAGATGCAGGAATCACAGTAGATGCAGAAGAACGAAGAATCGTGCAATATCTACTTTCATGAGGTAACAGGGGAAAAGAAAAAGATTATTAATGATCTTTAAGAGGGAAGAGGTGTTCCTTTCAGTATAGATAACCAGAGCAACCCTGTTCTGTATAGCTCATTTCTACTTGCTGCATCGCCTCTGTTACTCAGGGGTTTCGTCCTGCTCTGGGAGTATCAGCCATGCAGAGGCATCTGTAGGTTGCCTACAGAAAAAGGGAGTGTAAAAGCTTTGGCACGAGTTTGTAGAAGAATTATGACAAAGCATTCAAAAATATTAGCTTGTTCTTCATTAAAAGACTTATTTGGCCTGGATAAAAGACCAAAAATTAATTAGGAAAGCAGGTGATTTCACTGGAAGTTGTAAACTTCGTTCCCAAGACACCGGGTGCTTTCTGAGCTTCCCCGCCGGGCCGGGGCAGCTCAGGTCAAAGCCGGGCTCACGGCGGGCCCACCTCCGCCGCCGTCACCCCACACGGCGGCCTAACGTCTGAGCGGGAGCCGAGGACCCTGGCCGGGTCAGTTCGGGGCGGGCCGTTCCGCTTCAGCCTCCCGGAGCGGAACCGCGGCAACCGCTAACAGCGGCTACTGGGCAGCCGCGGCCGGGGGGAGCCTTTAGCGGGGACACCTGCCCCGCTGTGGACGGTCGCCGTGGCAACGGCGCGGCGCGGCGCTGCCCGGCCGGGAACGCGCACCGGAGCGGAAGGTTCCCCCGGCGGGGCGGGGCCTGGGCGGAGCGGGGCGGAGCGGCCGCGGCCCCCGCACACCTCCCGCCGCTGCCGCCCCCCCGCCGCCGCCGCCGCCGCCGCCATGGAGGGCTTCGTGGACTTCACCAACCGCAGCCAGGGCCGCGACCAGCTCTTCCGGTGAGTGCGGAGCCGCCGGCGGCGCCAGGCGGCCTCCCCGTGCCCGGGCGGGGGGCTCAGCCCGCCCGGCAGCGGCCCCTCGGCGCCGGCTCTTCGGAGACCCCTGTGGGCCCAGCGGTGCCGTGGGGTGGAGCGTCCCCACCTCCCCGCTGGGCGATGAGGCCCTCAGCAGCGTCCTCAGGCAGCGCCCGCGCGTTAGGGCCCCCGCCTCAGGCGGGAGAGCTGCCCGGTGCCGCCGGGCGGGCACCAGCCCCGCTCCTGCTGAACCGATCCCTTGCTGCTCGCCGCTCTGCCTGCCCTCAGCCCCCCGCCTGCGCTTGTGGCCCTGCCCCGGGTATAACTCGCCCTGGCACTGCGAGGGTGCGGGAGGGCTGGCCTTAAGCTGGGTAATAAACGCTGCCCTGCTGCTGCCATTCCTGTGAATTGTCCCTGTTTCATCTGTGTGCTGTTCTCCTCGTTTTTTCCATTCCAGAGCCATTCAGTACACATGCATGTTGCTTAGCTATTTAATAGAGCGTAAGGCTGATAAAGAGAAGCTGGTAATGAAACTCAAGCAGGTGGAATCTAGCATGAGCTCTGGCCGGAAAAGTAAGTACTTGGTGTCTAGAGGGATAAGTCATTCTTTGTTTGCTCCTTCCAGCAAAACAGCTCCTGGCCTTGCATTTTCTGTAGTTAACTTACCTTGAGCCACAAAGCCTCCTTTAATATATTCATAAAATTGTCAATAGGCCTTATCACTGCCTTGGCTAGATAGGGCCAAATAGACATTTATTACTTCCTCAGCCTCCTCTCCAATTAGGCAATCTGAATTATCACTGGGCAAACTAGAGAAATAAGTTAACAGTCAGCTGTTGCTGCAGAGATCAAGTTGTCATCTCTGTTCAAGGACAGTCCATTGAGTTACGATGCAAAGCTGGCTTACTGAGCTCTCATTAGGCCTTCCAGCTAATGGGTTGAGCCAGCCTAACATTAAAGATCATCATCCCAATAAAATCACCTCTGAAGGACCATCCTTCAATATGGCTTTTTATATCCTACTTTGCATATTAATTTTCTTTAGCATTTATACTCTACTAAATCATATACCCTTCCATACTTTTCTCATAGTCTAACCATATGCATTGCTTCATTGTGCGTCACAGTTGCATCCATTAGGGTTACGCTGTTGCTGTGGTTGTATTGCTTGCTTTCAGGTTGATCTTACACGTACTTATCAATTGCTCAATCCTGGAACAACTCCAATATATGAGACAAATATCCTAATTTAATGTGTTACCGCGGATTTGTTTTATTATTCCAGTTAGCTCCAGAGTATGTTAATTTCTAGCAGAGAGGCCAGCTGGTTTATCAGCATAGCCATAATTCTCTTGCTTCTGCTAAACAAATCTCTAATAGACGTCAGGCCTAAATTCAGGACTCTTGCAGTTCCACTAAGCCTGGGTGCTGCCAACATCTGTCACTGCGACAGTGCAGCAGGTTATGAAAAGTATTTTGCATAATATTGCATTAATATTCACGGGGTGAAACCTAAACTGTGCAGCGGATGAAATCAGGCTTGCCATATATTATAGCTTGAAATGGAATACACTGTTCCTGTTTGCAGGGAACTACGTCTACTTCTGACAAACTCATGGCTGAGGATGGACTTGGGTCTCAGTGTGCTTGGCACGTGAATCATCAGCTTTCACAGGAGCTTAGAAAAGATGCAGCTCATGGTCACAACGGTGTTAGTGCAGTAACAACTCCTGTCCACAGAGTTAGGTGAAATCCGGTGCAGCGTACAGCTGAAATTGGAGGCTCTGTCTGTGTCACTTTTTTGCTGACACTGAGTCATTCAAAGCCATGGTTGATATTGATCCAGAGGGCACCCAGGTGCTGAGAACAGAGCAGCAGGAGAAGGCTGCAAGTCCTGGCCATTGACAAAATTTGTGTGTAGGTCCTGGGCTGGTGCAGCACAGAACTGAGATGTTTACACCCCTTTCCTCGCTCATACTAGCATCTCACGCTGTGAGAAGAAAATGCTTAAGCATACAAATGTCCAAAGCCCACTAAGATTTTTTTAAAAGTATATGTGGCAGCGACATGCTGAGTGACAACTGCGCAGGGCTGTGTCTCTTGTGGTAAAGGCCATGCCATGCTAACCTTTGTGGGGTTTCTTGCAGTGTTCAGACTGGGCAACATGGTACACGCCTTGGTAGCAGCCAGGAGAACTACACAGCTGCCAGACGTGGTTCCTCGAGTCTGCCTTACAGCCTCCAACCTGACCCGTGCCCTCTACTTCGTCTGCGATACAGTCCTGTGGTTGAAGAGCGTTGGGCTCCAACCTGACATCGATAAGCCGAAGTGGCAGAATTGGGCTACGAAGTGTTACTACTTTTCACTCCTGATGAATCTAGCCAGGGACTGGTATGAGATCTCCTGGAGGCTGGAACAAGCTGTACAGGAGGAAAAGGCAAAGGAGAATTCCTTCTGGGACAAACACAATCAGGAACTAAACCATGTGAAATGTGTTGATCTGCACAGTTTTCTCCTACTACTGTTTCAAATACTGAAAAGACATCCTCCTTTGCTGCTGGACTTGGTGAAGAATCTCTGCGATCTCTCAGGTCCTTTGGATACACTAGGGATCTACAAGACCAACCCAGGAGTGATTGGTTTCAGTGGCATCCTCTCCTCCCTGGTGGGGATCCTCACATTAGCAAGTCCACATCTGAAGCTGAAACAGTGACATAAAAGGAGCTGCATAGTATGCAGCAAGCCAACAGCTTTGATCCTCTGATAGGTTTTTATCCTCCATAGGGCACTTTCAAGATGAACATGTCTCACGGTAACCTCAAGATTAGTTTTGTCCTCTGAATAAGTGAATTCTACTCTTTTTCCTTCCCTGTGTCTTGGCAGATGAGTTTGGTGCCATGACACGCTCCCTGATGGGAGTGGAGGTGGGAGAAGGCAGAGTAATATTTCACAAACAGAAACAGGACTTGGAACATGGCTGCTAGATAAGGAAATACCGGTGTTGCTATATTTTAATACAGGGTTGTGAAATTGCTGCATAGACAACTGTAATAGCTGTATGACTCATAACTGATCGTGTTTACACTGGAAAGGTGGAATTCACCAACCAAAGGTTCCTACAGTCAGATTTTCTATAGTGGGCTCAGGCAAGTTAGGAGCTGCGGTTAAAATGGCCTGAAGTCAAGTACAAGTGTTCTGATGGGTTCGGATTGATGGATCCTGTTACCTGTAGGCAGTGGTTTGAATGCAGTGTGATGGTAACTGAAGAGTGGTATCATCTGACCTGCCCATGATCTCTGTGTAACGTGCACTGATGACGCTGGGTCTGTAGTCTAGTGAGTGCCAACTTGTGTCCCAAGACATCAGCACTTTCTTCTTTTCCTTCAATAATGTGAGCCAAGGACCGTTGGCGACTGAGTCTGACTTCTCCAGCAGGCCATGGCTGAGGGTTTTGGTGAAGGACAGCATCTGGGAGAAGCTTGTCTGAGTCCTGATGATGCTGTGATTTGTAGGGAACTGGGTTTCCAAAGCTGTGAATCTGGAACCACTCACAAGCACTAAATTTCCCATTACACATGCATCTTGACTCCCAAACCCCTGTGATTCCAAGTGCAACAATTTTCTATTAATCATATTGTGATAAGGAGCTTGTTTTGCTGTTTTAATTTAACATGAAAAATTCCAGTATAATAAAGAGCTTTGGAACCTGCAGTTAAGTAGAGAAGCCTGGCTCAGAGCTCGTTGAGTCAGAAAAACTGCAAGGGTGTGTTTCTAGTTGTGTAAGCTCCCAGAGGGAAGAGAATGGAGTTGGTCATGATAATACCAGAATCCCCTGTGAGAAGAAAAGCCTATTACTGGATTTGTGCATTCATGGTTTAGATTTTCCTATCTGGTCCTCCCTATCCTTCCCATGACCACAAGATTTCTTGTGTGTTCCCTCGCTGGTTGAATGGGTTCTACCATTTGAAAATGCCTTACATTTGCCTTGCAACCGCATTATTGCTCATCACTTACCTTCCTGGGAATGATTGCCTGGCAGTGTAATCTAGGTTAAAGGAGAAATGCTGTGTCCAACTGTCTAACAGTTACATGGCATGCAGTCTTTGTTGCTCCTGACTTTGCAGAGTACCAGTTCTGACACCATCTGAGAAAAATTTGCACATTATATAGGAGATAAAATCATGATTTTTCTTCATCAGAGCTAGGCCTGTATGTTCTGCTACTTTCTGGTGCAAGGACTCCTTGTTTAATCTGTCAAGAGATGTGAAAAGAGACTACTCTAACCTGGACCAATGTACTCTCATTATTTCAGATGCTGTCTGAAAACAGAAACTAAAAGGTGCTGATCTCCTTTATTAAAAGGAGAAGGTTGTGGAATTGAGTAGGCACCGTAAGGCAGTGCCCCAGTACCTTAAGTTATTGTGGTCAGGCTTGGAATTACTTCCAGTTTGAATCTGAAGTGCTAGCCTTCCAATGAAGTGTTTGAAAAAAGAAATTGCTGGGCAGGATAATTAAGTGTGCTTGAAAGCCAAATGTGGCCTGCAGCAGCTCTTCTTTTTAACATGGAAATGAATACCATTAAAAGTAGAGCATACTGGCAGTTCAGACCATAATGGAGCATTACATATGGGATATGTTGTCTTCCAGGGCTTCCTCTCCTTTTTAGCAATGGAATTTTTTTGTTTCTTTACTGCATTTGCCTTTGAGCTCCTGGCAATGCGGGGCCCATCCCTCCTTTGGTCAGATTTGATCATTATCCCTGTGTGTAGCAATCCCTGTAAGGAAGGGAGAGGAGTCTTGATGATCTGGCAGTGGAGGTTTCGCCACCCTTTGTCTACAGAATTTTGTCTTCTTGCAAAAAAATGCATTTTCGAGTTCCTCTCAGGGGAGCTCTTGGATACAAATACTTCTTTCACTGGTTTGCAAACTGATTCTCTTTCCCTTGTATTTTGTAGGTAAAGGGAAATGGGTTAACATAGCGATGCGGCCCCTAGCCAGCTACACCTCCCTGTGCCCTGCCAAGGGAGAAGGGTGTTTTTTTCCCTTGTGCCAGACAAACACTGTGCAAAGCCATGAGCCAGGCTTTGATGTTTCTCCGGTAGGGACTGGCATGATTAGGAAGTACAGACTTAACCTGGGAGTTGGGGCAGCGAATTTTCAGCCTGTCTCAGCCTTACCTGTCCCATTCTACATGACATGGGTTGGAGCGTACAGGAGTAACTCTCTTTACTGGATGTTAAGCACTAATACTTGCCTTCTGCTCCCCAGCTGGAGGCTAGCAATTTAATGTACCTTAATGTAATGTGACTGAAGCCATAAAGTGACGATCAAACGGCGAAAATCCTTTCAGTGCCTTTTTATTGTATCTGTTTCTAACATAGCAGTTGGAATAAGGACAGCTCTTTGAACACAAGCAATAAACTGAGATGAGTGTGACACCGTGTCTGTGTGTAACTCAGACGGTGGGGAAAAGAGATGCTGAAGGAGGAATCCTCCCTCCCATCTCTGAATTTTATGAAGGATGATACTGTTAAAGAGACATTGCCTATATTTGCTCTCGGGTTATAGAGCTGTCTTTTTGCAGTAGCAAGGTGGCAGCCAGATTCGTCAGACTCATTGACAATCCCCATTTCAGTTGCAAAAACATGAATAAGTGAATATGTGAGTACCTGGTAAAACTGCATATGACATGCCCTGAAGCACAACGACATTTTGAGAATTGCCATCAGTTGCCCTTGAGTATCAGCGGAGAGAGCTGGAGCCTTCTGCCCAGCGTAGGCACAGCTACAGTGAAAGGAATGGGTGCACCTGCATTTTAGTATCTTATAAACAACCTTTCATTTGGATGGGTCTTAGTGTCGTAGGGCAAATTGCTGCAGCTGTTTAACAACAAACGCCTGTTCAGGGCAGAGAGTGAAGGGTAACGTCTCCAGCTGAGATGGGGAGGGACGGAGCTGGGATAACTATTAAACCCAAGCTTACTGTTAGCTCCTATCCCCTGCAGGAAGAGCTTTGCGAACTTGGAAGCTCCAAAATGTCACTTACTGAACAATGTATAAAGCATTGCATTCAATTTTTAGCAAGAGTTTCCTTCTGAATTACTGGTCTCATACACATTTCGTAATGGAAAGAGTTAACAGGAGAGTGGTCTGTGTGAGATGTGCAAAGTAATCTTTTACTCTGCTTACAGACAAGGCCTTCCTAATGTTAACACCTTGCTTGGCATATTTCAAGAAGTGCATGAGACATTTGGGATTCCCAGGTGAGCGGCAAGAATGATCAAAGGTCTGAAAACAAACATCTCCATGGAGGGACCAAATGAACCGGTTCTGTAGAGGAAAGGTGACTGGGGGAGGGTGTGAGAAGTCTTCAAGTGTCTAAAAGGTTGACTGCCAAGAGGAAGGCAATAAATTGGTCTCTAAATCCATCCAGGAGATAATACCTTTATATTGCAGCAAAGGAGAAATAAGTCACACAGGTGACTTTTTTTGAACTGTAAGTAAAATAAAAGACTAAATGAATTGCCCAGGAAGGCAGTCCTTAAAAAGAAACCGGACAGACATCTGCCAGCAGTAGTTTAGGGGGTGCTGATCCTGCCATAGGGAATGGAAATAAATTAGTTACCTCTCCAGCCCACTCCCAGACCTAAGTGTAAAGATGCCTTGCAGGTCTTTGGGGATCTGGCTCATCCCCTCACTGTGGTATATTAATGGCTATGGAGCAGACAGCGGAGACAAGGGTGTAAAACTCTTGCTTGCCTGCACCCAGCTGATCCAGTGAGCTCTAAATGTTGCCTGCAGAAACACAGACAGTATTTCTGGTGTGGGGTGGAGGCAGCAGGGGGGGTGGAGGCGGTGGTGCCTTTGCACTGCAGAGCCCGGGCTGGCACAGGCTTTACCCCGGAGGAAGGGGAGGAGAAGAGCGAAGGCGTTAGTAGGGCAAAGGCTGTGTTGTCTGTTGATCCCAACTCCAGCCAAGGCAGAGAGAAGGTTGCCATGCCCCCTGCACTTTTAGCAAGGCCAGCAGGGCTGGAAAATGTCTTGGTGCCAAGAGAGCAAACTTTTGAGCAGGCTTCTGCCCTTTGTCCCACTGTCTGGAGAGCAGTGACTCACCCAGCCCCGAGCTGGAGGCAGCCCAGGACATTCATATGCTTCTGTACCCAGCTAGCAAGGCAGGCCTGCGAGCCTTGCAGAGCCCCGGGCTGGAAGCAAACTCCAGGCTCTTTGGGATGAGAGGGGGAATTTTCCTCCCATGGGTGGCTTTCCCACATCCCTGAGAAGTCTCCCACCCCCATGTACAATCAGCGCAGCCAGGACCAGGGAGCCACACCGGCACATTGGGCGCGCACCTTTGTGTCCTGCGTGGGGATGCTGGGCAGCCGCATGCCGAGGGTCTCCCTGCCCTGTGCCGCGTGGTCCAGGACACGCCGCAGCCTTGTGTCAGCAGGCTGCCTGGATCTCCCATCTGCACTGATCCCCTGGGGTTATCGCTTTGTCCTCTGGCATTTGTCCTCTTTCCACCATGCTGTCCTCATCTCTCTTCAGTGTGGCTCATCCTTGATCTCTGTAGTCAATAACCAAAACCCATTGCAGCTTCATACAGATGGTGTCTTCTTTCTTTTCAATCAGTACCGCAAACAGATTTGTTAATTATGAAGTGAGCTGGCAGGGTGCCTCCCACACAGCAAGGCAGGCTGGCCACAAAAGAGCAGCAGTAGCGAGAGCATCACTGGTGCGTCAAGCGGAGTAGTTGTTCCTCTCCATGCAGTACTTTTGAGGCTACATTTGGGGAACCGTGTCCTGTTTTGGCCCCACCAGCACAGGAGAGATCTTGATGATCTGGAGAGAGTCTAGCAGAGGATCGTTAGGAGGGTAAGACATTTAGGGGCATGGAGCACAGAGCACATGCTGTACCAGCACAGACCGGAGCACAAACTCTCCACAGAAGTGCACAAAGCAAGGACAAGAGGTGGCAGGCAGAGATTGCAACAGAGGAAATTCCAGCTGGACATAAGGAAAAAATGGTTTATCATGAGTGTGGTTAGCACTGGAGCTGGGCCCCAGAGAGATGGGAATCTTATCCTCGGAGATTTTTGAGACTTGACTGAATGAGACCTTGAGCAGCCTGATCTAGCTTTGAGAATAGCCCTGCTTTGAACAAGAGTTGGATGAGGTGACTTCCAGAGATCACTTCCAACCTGATTTTTTCCTCCATTTCTGTCTACTCCAAATGCCTAGAGCTTTCCTAATGCAATGTCTGCCTGACCATCAGCTAAAAGCCTCCTCGCCAAAATCCTCAGTGGATTCTTTTAGAAATTGCAGACCTGGCCAAACCAGATTGTTTTGTGCAGGATGTGTCCCCCCACTTTCTGCTCCTTGTGCTTAGTAAACTCTCCTGGGGAGAAACTATGTTCTCGGTCTGTGTTGTGTTTCCCAACAGGATAGGATCCTGGCCCACCATGGGGGATAACAGGGGCTACAGAAATACAAGGTTTTAATCTCTTCCACACTCATCATCCCCCCATTGTTCGTAACAAACCCTGCCTGACTCTTCACCTTCTCCCTGGCTGCTTGTGATCTGTTGCTTCTGAGGTGGTGAGGCCCAAGGGTGACTTCTTTTCATCTTCACTTGGTGGAGTGGCATTAAACCCTGGTGCATCCCAGCTGTGCCACAGCTTCTGGGCTCTGCGAGGAAGACGGCAAAGGGGATTTTCTGCCGTCATCTGTTCCAAATTACGGTGGCTTCAGGGAGCTCTTTGGCCAGTTTCCACCACAACCAGCCAGCTCCCAAATCCGCGCAACTGGGAGGTGGGGCCTTGTGGTGGTAGTGGCCGGGGCACCGTGCATCGCTCTCAGAGGGCCCAGGCGAAGGGACGGTGCAGCCACCACCCTCTGCTCCTTGTCTGCCAGGGACGGGCTGCCCCTCGGTGAGTAGCCTGTCCCCAGCGGGCGCTCCGGGGACAGCTTCAGCGGGACTGGGGCGGGTGGTGAGAGCAGGGATCACCCGCACTCCCTAAATCTCCTGAATTTCATCTCCTGCTGAGAAAAGGGGGGGTCTGTGCCGGGGGGGCAGGAGGTGTGCTTTCGGGTGTCACCCAGCCGGGAGCAGTGGAGACGGGTGTTTTGCGGTGCTTTTGCCCCACGCATTGAGCTGGGGCTGCACAGGGACAGGCACTGGCATCGTGAGCGGCAGAGCTGCGGGCAGATGTGTGGGAGGGCGATGCTGACCATGGCTGGGCAGCTCGCTGCATCCCTACCCACAGCTCCTCTCTCTGCTCCTGTCCTGCCTTCGCAGCCCTTCGCAGCCTCCATCTCTCAGCCTGCATCTCTCACCCTGGACCCATGTACATCTATTAGTATCCTGGTCACTCTGAGTTTGCTTTACAGCTCTGCCAATGCCCTTTATCCTGCCTTGTACTGTAGCTCCTCCAAACTAGATGCCTCTCAACTAATTTTTTGCATCTTTGGGTGTTAAGACACACTAGCAGGGGAGGGCTGTGTGGAGTCATTGGTTTTACAGCTGAACTCGTAAAAAGTCAAGCATTAGGCAATGCCACATCCATTGCACCCCTGGGAGGTGCCGTGCTCAGGGGGTGCAGGAGTGAGTGAGGGGAGCCCGAGGCCAGCCCTGCCTTCGCAGCGGGGGTCTGTGGCTCCCAACTTTGCTTTGCAGGTGGATGCGTCGCGATGACGGCAAAGAAGAATCAGACTCTGCAGAATGGGAGTGCCAAGGTGGGTGTGGGAAGAGGGAGAGAGGGGAGGGCAGAGGTGTGCCGAGGGCACTAGGTAGCTCATACCGGCTCTGCCAGATGACTGTAAGTCACATCTGATGCTGTCCCACATGTCTCCCTGTTATCTTTATATGGATCTTTACCTGCAATAATACAGAGCATCGTCAAGGGGAAAAGATAAAACCTTTTGCATGCTTGAAATTAAATAGTTCAGAATCAAGAAAGTTAACCCTGGGCGATGCAAGCCCTCGGTGATACCTGCCGGCAGTGCCTGTCCTTCGTCGGTGTCCCCACTGTGGACCCCAAACCTGCAGCAGTCACGCTGCTGTGGATGCAGCACTGCTCTGAACAGCTAGAGCCCCCGGGACTGCTGAACTGCAGGATTTGTGAGAGGGCTGGCTCCACATCAAGCCAAAATTAGCACAATACAGCACAAAACAATATAGTTTTTATCAAACATACAGATTCACTGTCCAGTTGTGGTCGCAGGTGGGACGTGAAGCCAAACTCAGCCTCTCACCCAGTGGTGATCAGGGGAAAGCTCAGCTTTTTCTTCTGCTCTGTCCCGTGCAACCCAAAGAGCACTTGCCTCATGGCTGCTATGATGAGCCAACGTTTGCCCCGTTCCTCCCTTGGGCTGCAGCGTCTCTCTCCGTTGTCTCACCTCACCAGGTGGGCGGCAGGCGAGAGCAGGAGTGGAGGGTTGGAGCTGCAGGTTTATCCTGCTCACCCAGCTTTGAGGGACCTATCTCCAGCCGTGCTCTGGCACTGGCAGCACACACAGGTGTGGGCTGTGCTGGTTTATACTGGCATCCCACGTCGCCCATGCTAGCAGGGTGTGGGGATGCAGTGCCTTGCTGCTCTGGTGCCCTCGTCTTCAGTGGCTCCTACCAAAGCCCTTTGTGCCATCAAGGACAGACCCGCTCCTCTCCCCTACTCCTTTTTGAGGTCCGTATCCTTTACCTGTCACAGTGGTGACAGGACAGACAGGACAGAGGTGCCACATAGGCAAAATGGACTTTGCTGGTACAGGGACAGGAGCAAGGGCTGGGTCAGATGCAAGAAGCAGCAGAGCAGGGTGGAAGGCCAGACGGAGCATCTGGACAGTCAGGCTTGGGAGATGGGAGGAGTGGGGACCATCACCCCTCCGACACTGCCTGTGGTATCCCTGCTCCTTCAGCGGCAGCAGCCAGCCTGCTTGTCCATGGCTGTGCTGTACGCAACGTAGCTGGGAAACCCCCAATGGGGTTCGAGAAATGCACTCCTCCAGCGTGAGCTGAGGTCCTCTGTGGTCACTGCAACACACCAAATGCCACTGGCGTGTGGGCGACGGGGTGTTCCTCGGGGAACGGCTGTTGGCTAACCAATGCCTGTCTGCCCTGCGCAGGAGAACGTGCTGCAGAGGGTCCTGCAGCTGCCGGTGGTGAGCTCGACCTGCAAAAGCCTCCAGCGGACCTACGCCAGCACCAAGGAGGCCCACCCGCTCATGGCCTCGGTGTGCGAGGTCTACGAGCGGGGCGTGCAGGGCGCCAGCGCCTTGGCCATGTGGAGCATGGAGCCCGTGGTGCGCAGGCTGGAGCCTCAGTGTGAGTCCATCCACCGGGGGGGACACGGCAGGGGGGAGGCACCGGAGCTTCCCTTGGTGGGACAGTGCTGGCACTAGCACGTGAGACCCCATAGCACAGGCCGGGAGCTTTTCTTACTAACCTACCCCCATGCTTTTGCCCAAGGCAGTTGCTGTGGCTAACAACCTGGCTTGCCGGGGCTTGGACCACCTGGAGGAGAAGATCCCTGCCCTCCAGTACCCTGTTGACAAGGTAAGTCACAGGCAGGACAGTCTGGGACCCTGCGGCCCCTCTGCAGAGCCCACAGCATGTCTCTGGTCTTGTTTCTGGACGGTGATGGGCTGCTCAGGGGGGAACAGGGCAGCACCTCCAAGCAAGGACCCCTCCAAGGGCTCCTGCAGCCCAGGGGATGGTTGGGGAGCTCCAAATATAGGTCAGCAGTGTCCTATGTCCCATCCCTGCCAGCTAACTCTAGCCCAGGCTGGGAAGAGCTGTTATGCCCCTCTCGGAGCTGTCTACTGGTGTGGCCATGGCTGGGGTCCCTGTGGTCCCTCTGGCTGTCCCATGCCACCCCAAGCACACCAGCAGGGCTGTTCTCCATCTCTCCACCTGCAGCTCGCATCCGAACTGAAGGACAGCATCTCCTCCCCGCTCCAAAGTGCCAAAACCACCATTGGCAACTCCATGGATAAGATCATGGGGCTGGCGGCAGAGGGCTACGAGGCCACAAAGAACACGGTGGAAACAACAGCCAGGTACACGAGGAGGAACTCGGTGAGCCAGATGGCAGCCGCAGGGGTCGACACGGCCCTGGGAGGGCTGGAGAAGCTGATGGAGTACCTGCTGCCAGAGGAGGATGAAGAAGCAGGTAGTCCTGATGCCCAAATCCCCTCTGAGGGTGTCTGGGGAGGGCTGGCTGCAGGTGGGGTGGAACCTCACTCATGGGGTGCATGTGGCAGGAGGAAGCCCCTGGATTTTGGTGTAGGGCTGCCTAGGGGGGTTGTCCCACCAGGACATAAATCCCTCACTGCTCTTCTGCCCGTGCTTTTCTGCCTTTAGATCAGAAGTCCAAAGAGACGCATGGGTCAGCAGTAAAGGTCTCCCAGCAGCAGCCCAGCGCTCCCAGTGCTCCCAGCACCCTGGGCCGGATTGGCACCTTGGTTAGCACCGTCTCCCACCGTGCCTACCAGCAAACCACCCAAAGCCTCCAGCGTGCCAAAGCCAAAGGGCAGGAGCTGGCCACCTGGATCCCCATCCTGGTGAGTGCCAAAACCCACCTGCTGGGTTCCTGCTCCCCCGTACCCTCTTTTGGGCTGATTCTGCTCTTGGATGAGACATTTCAGGCTCCTTGGAGCACATCTGAGAGCAGAGTGGTGGGTGCTGCTGGTTCCCCGCTCAGCAGGACGAGCCAGGGCCGGCGGTTCCCATGGCACATTCACACACAACCTTGTACCACGTTAGCGGGACGAGTTATTTTTAGCTGGCTCCCAATGTATATTGTTGATTTATGGCCTTGCCATAACATCCTCCCTAAAGCAAAAAGGCCCCCCAGGGGCCCGGAGAGGATGGGGAGAAGGAGGTGCCTCTCCCCTCCCACCCGGTGCTGCGGTGGGAACCCCTTCCCTGGCCTGTGCCAAAATCCCCGAGCTCCCAGCTGCCCTCAGGACTTCTTCCCACGTGCATAAATGAACCCCTCCGCTCCCTGCACACCCCAGGGCCCCCGTGAAATCCTCAGGCTAAGCAGGATGGGGTGGATGGGACCTGCCAGCGCCCCCCGAGCGGTGGCTTTCTGCTCCACTTCCAGGGCAGCCTGGCCAAGCCGAGTGTGCCCGAGGCGCCACGGGACCGCAGTGATGGGCAGAGCACCACGGCTGGCTGGCTGAGCCGGCGGCAGAGCAAGGTGCCGGAGCAGAAGCAGGAGAAGGCGGGGAAGAAAGACAACAACCACACCAAGGAGGTATGGAGAAAAGGGGGGCAGTAAGCCAAGAGCGCCCCAAAGCATCCTCCTGCCCATGGGCCATGCCAGCATGGGGGATGTTCCCCCCATACCCTTGAGGACCAGGCCCCCATCCCTGCTGAACCCTGAACCACATCTTGGAGGAGGCGAGGGGGGGTTGGCAGTGGGGCAGCCCCAGCAGCCCCCTTCCCTGACTCCCCAAAGCTGGGGGCTGTGGGCAGCCTCTGCACCCAGCAGGATCACCCTGGCTTGTCTATTCAAGACTCCCTTGCTGCTGCGGGGTGTCAGCACCAAGCGCCCCACCGAGCCCCTGAACACCCCCAAAAAATTCCCCCGCCGTGGTCCTTGCAGCGAAGGGAGGTGTGAGCTGGCGGGGCTGGCAGCGGTCCCCAGCAGCAGCTCCGCTGGGACGCAGGGACGGGAAGCGACAGCTCGGGGTTGCTGCCCTTTGCCTCTGCCGGCAGCGGAAGCGCAGCCCGGGGCAGGGTGTCCCCAGGGGCCTGGGAGTGGGGCGAGCGTGGGGCGGGGGACAGGGAGTGACCCTGCTGCAAAGGGCTGCAGTGGCTTTTGCAAAGCAGCAAGACGAAAGTACTCAGGCTTTGAGCTGTAGAGGGGATGGGGAGCCAAGGGCCACCCCTGTCCTGCCTGGAGGGGCTGGCGGGGGGCTGAACTGGTTTCTCTCGGCAGGCAGGGGACAGCCCCGGGCTGGTGGGCAGCGTGGCTCACAACCTGCAAACCGCCTGTGCCTCCGGCATCTCCAGCGTGAAGAAGGTCCCGGCCGTGGCCTGGGACGCGGCAGAGGGGTTGATCCTCTTCACCCCCCGCAGGCTGTCCAAGGCCATGGAGACAGTGGATGCTCTCGGGGGGACCCTCGTCAGTGCCCCCAAGCATCTGCTGGGCACCCTGTACAGCTACGTGCCGGTGAGTTTGTCCCCAGCCAGGTCCTGTCCATCTCCAGCAAACCCCATTTTGCCCAACCTCCTCCCATGAGCACCCCATAGCACCAGGCAGTGCCAGGAGGTACCAGAGTGGGGAGACGGGGTGCTGTTGGGACACCTCAGTCCCACCCTCCTCCTGAGCATCCCCCAAGCCGTGACACCAAGTCCTCCCCATGGAGCTGACAAGTCAGCTGGTGGTGGCACCTTCACACGGTTCATGGTCAAGCCAGGGTGTGACCACAAATTCCTGGGAAGGTGAAAGTTTGGGCTGAGACCATGTCCCCTCTCCTTCCCCCCATCCCGCTGCTCCCCTGGGACCATTTCTCCACTGCAGCTGCTCGGGGGCTGCAGCCGCCCACTCTCCTCCACTGGGGACCCCTCTGGGGGCAAACTGGCTTGTCCTGAGGATCAGGTTTTGGGGGGGGCTGTGTAGCGGAGGGAGAGCAGAGCTGACAGGCGGGTGCAGCCCAGCTGGGCGCTCACCCCATCTCTCAGCTTCGCAGGCAGTCGGTGAAGGAAGAGGAGGCATCCGGGGGCAGCAAGCCCAGCCCAGAGACGGAGCAGAAGGAGGAGGACGCCAAGCCTGCCGCTCCCTCCGCAGAGGAGAAATCCCAGCTGAGGGGCGACTGGCGGCTGTACCGCGGCCATCACCCCCTCTCCTTCCTGGGGCTCGAGGACCCCCTCTTCCTGCGGCACAACCTCTACCGCAGCCCTGCCTTTGAGCCTGAGTGCCCCCTCCCGCGGAAATCCGCCTTCGCCCCCTACAACAGGCGGGTGAGCGAGGGCTCCTACCGCTTCAGCCCCGAGGCCATGTACAGCCGGGCTTACTACACCAACCTCTACAGCCCTACCTCCAAGAAGGACTGAGCCGGCAGGGAGGACAAGCGCATCCCAGCCCCCCTCTAATCCCCCGCAGCACGCTTTGCCCGAGCCCCCGCCAGCTGCCTGCACGCACCCCTGTACCAGGACAGGAGCTCAAAGTGGTAGACATGCCATGGGACGTCTTCTCCTTCTGGAGTGCATCAGCGCCAGGATGGGGGAATAAAGGCAGCCAAAAGCTCTGTTGGTGGAAGGAGAAGGTAGGGGGAGGTGGGATGAGAGGGGACCAGAGAGGTGAAGGAGATGCAGAAAGAGCAGTGAGACCAGAAGAGAGAAAAAGGGACCAGCCAGGCCTGGCACTGGGCCACCCTGGTCCCTGTTGAGCAGATAGCGTGGACTTAGATGGGCTACACGTTGAGAACAGCACTGAGACAGAGCAGGGAGGACAGCATAGCCATCAAACATCACCATAGCAACCCTGGTTCCCCATCCTTCCTCCCTCTGTCCCACTTCGCAGGGCCCGTTCCTGACCACAGATTGCTCCTCCATGGAGGAGCTGAAGGTCCCCACTGACCAGCAGGACTCATGAGTCGGAAAGCCCTGGGCACCCACCCCCAGCTGATGGTGGGATGGATGGTGGGGTCAGGAAGAAGACTGGTGAGAACAGGTGGAGCTCCTGAAGCCCCTCTCTCCCGCAGGACCGCCTGGCTTCCCGCAACACCTTGTGGTATCCACAGCAATAATAAACCTTCCTGGCCTGCTGCTCGCCCCATCTGCTTGGCTGCTTTATGGGAACGAGCCACCAAAATGAGGGAGTGGAGTGGGGCGAGACACCCAACCCAGGGCTGAGGGAGCAGGTACGGGAAACTCATCCTTGGGTTGCTGCCGCAGGGACGGTGGGGGCTCGTGCCCAGCACAGTACGTGTCCCTTCCCATGCTCCGAGTACAAATTCACAGCCATGAGGAGCTGGGGGCTTCCTGCCAAAGACAATTTATTGCATTTCCAGAACAGAGCAGAGCAATCACTGTCCGTACTGCACACACAAACCCAACACACTGCTTTCCCAGGCACACCAGGGGAAGGGTTTGGGGAGAGGCAGAGAAAAACCTCCTGGCAGTGGAAGGGTTCGGTGGTGAGCCCGGCAACCCCTTTTCCCACCTCCCTTCCTCCCCGGGGACAGGCAGCCTTACAGAAGGAGCAGCTTGGGAAGGCGCACGGTACGATTCCCCACCCTGGGAACGAGCCACGCGCCTGGTTTTTCCCAGGCACAGCCTGTACAGTGCTTACACAAGGGAAACTGCTACAGTCAGTGAAAGGCTGTGGGAGAGAGGGCCACGAGCACGACAGTTCAAAAGCAAGGCGGGTGTGGGATGGGGACCTAACCGAGGTCGTCAGGGATCAGCCGGTGCCGCAGGCTTTGGGACAGTCGGACATGGTGATGCGTACATGGGAACTGCTGGTGGCTCCCCGGTGGAGAAACCCCCACATTGCCAGCTCGCAGGTGCTCCAGGGTTACCAGAGAGGACCCTGATGAGCATTAAACAGGAATAAGGATCCCAGGGTAGGAGATGGTGACATTTTGCTGGGTGGCCATGCAGAAGCAGCATGTCCTCCCCACTCACTGACAGCCCAGGCAGCTTCCACTGAAGGAGCTGGGGATGATGCTGCCTGGAGCAGCGGCAAGATCACCTAGTGGTTTCCAGCATTAGAGGATGGAAGGAGAAAGCAGGAGGCACCCAAAAATCTGGTACAGCAAAGAGTAGAGTCTTTGCCTCACCACCTGTCCCACCACAGAACCAAGAGCTCTACGGGAGGGAGCAGAGGAAGGCACTACAGTCCTCAGCTGCACTGACCATGTATGGCAGGAGACCCAGACCCTGAGGTTAGGAGGGCAGCAAGGAACCCACCGTATTTATGGAAGCGCACACCATCTCCATGGGCAGCCAGGGAGGAGGCTCAGTCCAGCTGGGCAGCGCGGAGAGAAGCAACACCCAGGCCGTATCTCAGAGGGAATCCGTTCGCTTACGGGCAAACACAGCCGACATGGTCTTGACAATGCCACGGATCCCCGTACCCTTTTTCAGTCCCAGTTTGGTGTCAGGGATGCGCTTGGCCAGTCCGTGGAAGACCATGAGGGCCCCATGATAAGCCTCGGCTGCAGAGACCTCGTAGAAACCACAGTCTAAAGAGAGGGCCAGGAGCCGACCCTCCTCGCTGGACACCACCCTTTGGTGGTGTAGGTCACGTTTGTTGCCCACAATGACGATGGGCACCTTCTCCTGGCTCTGCCCCTCCTTCGCTGCCTTGATGAACTGGATTTTGAGGGGCAGGATGTTGAAGCTGGCACGGTCGCAGATGCTATAGACCAGGACAAAGCTGTCTGCCCACTGGATTCGCTTCTCCTCCGAGGAGCCCTCCTCTGCCTGCTCCTGGGAAAAGAGAAAAGGAAGGTTTCTTTAGCCGGCTCCCTCCTTCCACGCCTGCCTGCTAGCACAGGACACGGCAATCCTGAGCCCGTTGGGACCAGAGTGGCTAGCAAGTAGCAGCAGAAGGGCAAAGAGAAAGAGGAGTACCGAGGAAGGCAGAGCAGGACCTGGCACACCTCACCAAGGGGACACGATTTGGGCTTCAGCATCACTGTCCTCACCTCATCAACCAGCTGGAAAGCATGGCAGGCTGTAGGTGATAACAGCGTGGGGACCTCAGAGCAGCACTTCCACTTTGTCAGCACAGTCCTGTGCTCAACCCAGGTTGATAACATCAGTGCTTCAGCCCCAACGTCCTCAGTCAGAGGACCATGGCCTACGGTGACTATTGCTACCCTACCAGCAACGCTGCTGCCCTGTGCTGTGCAGGCAAGAAGGGTTTATTTGTCTACGGACCATCTGACACGAGAGTTCTGCCTATGCCTATGCCTGTGGTTCCCCACTGTGTAACTTTTAGTACAGGGTTTTTTTCTCCCTGGGGTGAAAACGGGTGATGGGAGAGCAGCCCTCTCACCTGGGAACTGGGGACATCCCAGATGTGGAAAAGAATCTCTCGGCCATCCACAGTCAGGTTGTGGCTATAGATGAATTCTGCCAAAAAATGAGAACAAAAATGGTCATCTTCATGAACCCGAGATAGCTCCCTCAACCCAGGTCTTCTCCTCCTGGGAACAAGCCTGTCATATCCACCCTGGGAGACTGTGCTTTATAAGGCAAGGTCTGGGGGCTCTTTTCGTACAGCGACAGCCACGTGGAGCATGGTGGTCTCCAGGGCTGTGACCACCCCAGCCTGCCTCCACCCCAGCGTTCAGTCCAGGCACACTGGTGCCACCAGCTGCCACCCAGGACCTTTTGCACCCCCGAGAAGCAGTTCTGGAGCGAAGAGATGGGTCACTGAGCAAATACAACCATCGAGCCCCCCGGGAGCAGGCAAAGGCTCTGGAGAAAGGCAGCAGAGGATGGGAAGCAATGAAATCCTGCGGGCAGAAGCAGGCTCTCCTCCTGACCCCAGTCCCTAATGGGAACTGGCCTGGCACTCACCCATGTCTCCGTACTCCCCGATAAAGCGTCGGGTGAGGAAACGCACAGTCAGAGCTGCAGAGGAGAGAATAAGAATCATCAGAATAACCCTAAACATGAAGGATTTTCCCTTTTAAATCCAGAGCAGAGTCAGGCACCATCCCCCTGTAAACTCCCGCTAGCAGGAACGACCTCCAGTTTTCCAGCCCTCGGCAGGTCTGCAAGCAAAGCAGAGGCACAGCACAAACCAGAGCATCAGCAAACCACAGCTCAGCGGAAAACTACCTTCCCCCGTCGCTCACCCACTGCCTGCAAGGTTGTGCTCAGCTTCCTCACCTCTAATCACCACCACACCTGAAAGCTCAGCCCCATCTCGCCAGCTTGCTCCACAGGGTTCCTCTCTGCAGCTTGTTCTCCAAATGCTGCTGCAGTTTTCAGCCTTTTCTGGGGGGAGAAATGGGTCTCCCTGCCTGGGAACCCCCTGTTCCCAGCTCACAGTCAGTTCTTACCTGATTTCCCCACGTTGTCTGCTCCCATAACAAGGACATTTGCTTCCATCTTCAGGGCAGTGGGGCCAGGCATCTCCATGAGGGCAGGGTGGTCGGGGGTGAAGCTGGCGCTCCGGCGCAGCGGGAGCCGGAGCCCCATGCCGAGCGCGGCCGTGCCTTGCCAGTGGTGTCTGCGACTCCTCTCTGCGCAGCCGAGGAGCCAGTGCTTCCCACAGCACCCAGGGGACCCGCGAGGGCCATACCCCTCCCTGCAGCTGCAGGGGCGGTGCAGCGGGAGCTGCAGGCGGCCAGATTAAAAACTTTGTTATTGCTTAGATCGTCCTGAACATACGCCAGCACCCGGATCCGGCCCTGCCATCCCTCAGCATAGCAGGCGGCCGGGAAGCACCGGCTGTCTGCACCAGCTGCTCCGCAAACTGCATCCCAGGAGGCTGCCCACGCCTGCACCTCAAGCATGTTGTCCCTTGGCAGGGCCACGTAGCCCCTTTCCCCATGGTGATCATGGGAATGCCTACAAGGAGTGGTGGAGCATCTCACGAGTGGTGGAGCATCTTGTGAGTGATGGAGTGTTGTCTCACAAGTGATGGAGCATCTCAAAGGTGGTGGAGCATTGTTTCATGAGCGGTGGAGCGAATCACAACCGGTGCAGCATCTCACAAGCGGTGGAGCGTTGTCTCATGGAGTGTGTCACGAGTGGTGAAACGCTGTCTCACAAGTGGTGGAGCATCTCACGAGAGGTGGAGCGAAGTCTCACAAGTGATGGAGCATCTCACAGGTGGTGGAGTGTTGTCTCATGAGTGATTGGAGTGTGTCACGAGTGGTGAAGCACTGTGTCACAAGTGGTGGAGCATCTCACGAGTGGTGAAATGCTGTCTCACAAGTGATGGAGCATCTCATGAGCGGTGGAGTGTTGTCTCATGAGTGATTGGAGCGTGTCATGAGTGGTGAAGCGCTGTCTCACAACTGGTGGAGCATCTCACAAGCGGTGGAGCATCTCGTGAGTGATGGAGCGTTGTCTCACGAGTGGTGGAGCACCTCACGAGCGGTGGAGCATCTCACAAGTGACGGAGCACCCCGGGAGCGGTGGAGCGCCCCGGGAGCAGCCGCCCTCGGCCCCGACCCGCCGCACGGCCTCCGCAGCCCGCCCGCGCCTCCTGCCCCC
>VYZW01025738.1:70202-86029 GCA_013401315.1 Balaeniceps rex
TCCCAGCCCTCCCTCCCAACCCGCAGCCATCCCTGCCGTCCCCACCGTCTTGTCAACTTTGCTCTCTCTACCCAAACCCACCAACATCACCATCCCCATCACTTCCAACATCACCATCCCAACCGATCCTTCCACACTGCCCTCCCTCTTGCCCCTGCCAGCCCCCCCCAGCCACCACCCATCCTCATCCTGCCCACCCCAACAGCCTTACCTCCCCACCATCCACGCTGCTGTAACCACCACCCGCCATGGACAACACCTTCTTTGAGATCACAGCACGTAGGTTTTCTCCTCTACCACTGCAAGACATGCAAGAGGACCATGTCTGGTCTGGAGGTGGTGGTGATCTTCCTAGGGCACTGCTACCTTCGGCCAGCTTTCTCCTGACATAAGCCCTAAGGAGAGAAGTTTGGGGGGGTCATCCTGTTTGTTTATGTGAAGGAGAGAACGAAAGAGGAAACCTTTCCCTCCTACAAGTGCTGGTTTAACTGTGTTATTGATATCTTATAGAGGATGTAGTGTAAATGTTTTGGTCAGCCTTAGTTAATTGCATAATTTGTAAACGCTGAATTGTTTCCATACTTCCAATCTACCTCCATTTTCAGTCTCCCAGTTCAGGCTATCGTTGCACCAAATTTGGGGATTGCCCTTTTACACGGCTGTTGGAGACAAAAGCAAAACCATTTAAAATCCAGACAGCAGAGTGCTGTGGCCAGATACAAGCAGGCTCAAGCACGTAAAAGACTTCTTCGGAGCTGGGAAAGTTTGTGGAAGGACTAGAAATAAGCAGCATTGCTAGAAGCCGCCACGCTGCGTGAGAGAGCAGTGGGATAGGGTTTGCCCCAAGGTCCTGTGGCTTAAAAACTCTCAGAAGGATGTTTAGTCTGGGCTGCGAGGGCTGAGCTGTACGAGGGGTGTGAGGCTGCTCCTTTCCAGCTGGCACATGTGCTGCACACAGGCTCCTGCCCCCGGCCAGCACGGGCCCCCTGGGCATTCACTGCTCCCCGTGACCACGTGTATCTCTCCACCAGCCTCCATCAATGAAGACGAGCAGGGCATTATCCCGCGAGCCATGGCTGAGACCTTCAGGCTCATCGATGAGAATGACCTGATCGACTACACGGTCCGAGTGTCCTACCTGGAGGTGTACAAGGAGGAGTTTCGGGACTTGCTGCAGGTGGATACAGCCAGCAAAGACATCCAGATCCGGGAGGATGACAAGGGGAACGTTGGTATGTGTGGCTGCTCATGGGCTCCCTTTTCTCCCCATGCCCGAGGCCAGTGTTGGGTTATCTGTCCCTGAGGGCAGAGGCAGGTCTTCTCCCTCCGTCCCTCTCCTGCAGCAGATTACTGTGTTTAGTCCTGCTCGGTATTGAAAAGCCAGTCTGTATGGGCAGGGTGATGGCAGCAGGCTGTGCAGAGGATCCGCGTCCTCGGGCAGCCCGTCCCTCCCAGCCACAGCTCCATTTGCCGTTGCAGTGCTCTGCGGTGTGAAGGAGTCAGAAGTGGAAGGGCTGGATGAGGTGCTGAGCCTGCTGGAGATGGGGAACACAGCCAAGCACACGGGAGCTACCCATGTCAACAGGCAGTCGAGCCGCTCGCACACCATCTTCACAGTGACCATGGAACAGCGGCGCGGGGCCGGCCGCCTCCCCCTACACCACCACCACCCCTCCGTCCCTGCCTCGGGCCAGGTCCTGGTTTCCAAGTTTCACTTTGTGGACCTGGCGGGCTCAGAACGAATTGTGAAGACGGGAAACACAGGGGAGAGGCTGAAGGAGAGTATCCAGATCAACAGCGGCCTCCTGGCCTTGGGCAACGTCATTAGTGCCTTGGGAGACCCTCGGAGGAAGAGCAGCCACATCCCCTACAGGGACTCCAAAATCACCAGGTACAAGTTGGGACCAGGACCCCCGCACCCCACACGTCTCATGGGCTCTTGTCCCAGCAGGAGGGAGGTGATGCTTCTCCCTGCCTTTCCCATGCCCAGCCTGTCAGGTTGGGTGGCAGAGTCCCCATGCTAGCCGAGAGGAGCTTGCAGGGCCAGGTGTCCCTTCTGCTCTCAAATGGGGCCCTCAGGCTGACTGCTTGATGGGACAGGGGCCAGCTGACCCACTGTGCCTCATGGCAGTTTAACAGGTCTACCCTCTGTGGGGGTTTTCACATAGGGAAGCTTGAGGAGCAATGAGGCCAGGATAGAAATGATGGACTAGCTCATCGCAGTGCTGCCCAAGACAAGCCTTGCTTAAGTCATACTGCCAAACCTGAGATGGGGTGTCAGCCTGGATTATCCTGCCCCGTCCTGCCTGGTAGTGAATAAAAGACACTTCCAGTAGGCTTGTTTGATGGTCTGCAGTTAGTTTTTAGCTCAAGCAGGTGGGCCTTTGCAGTCTCCAGCAGGTTCCCGTGCAGCATGCACCTAGTAGTGATCACAGAGTCGGGGAGCTCCCAGCACTGGGAATTATTCAGATGGAAACTTGCCACGGTACAAACTGTTACTCCTCTGCTTGATGATTCTGCTCACTTCACCAGTGCTGAACTGGCCACAGAGCGAGAATATCGTTTTCCTTGGGCTTAACCTCTGAAAAGGGTTGGAAACCTCCTGGATGCTCCATTATTTTGAATTTTGGCTATTTTAATCACTATGCTTTTCCCTAGGATCCTGAAAGACTCTCTGGGGGGGAATGCGCAGACTGTGATGATAGCCTGTGTTAGCCCATCCTCCTCTGACTTCGATGAGAGCCTCAATACGTTGAACTACGCCAGCCGGGCTCAAAACATCCAGAACAAGGCCGTGGTAAACTGCCGCAAGGAGACGGAGCACGTCGAAGAGCTTCACCTGCAGATAAAGAACCTGCAGAAGGCGCTGGAACAGCGGCACCGCTCCGAGACCCGTATCATCAACCGCTCGGCCACCGCCAAACGATGTGTGCCAGACCCCACGGCTCGGCTGCTGGCGGAGTGCGCGCATTACCGGACCTGCACCGACGCCGCGTATCGGCTGCTGATGGAGCTGCAGGAGGACAGTAACCTGACGGTGGAGCAGATCCTGCGGGTTAAGGAGTGGCTATGTGCGGTGGAGAGCGAGAGGAGCGAGCTGACCTCAGCCGGGCTAGATAGCGGCATCGAGAGCACCTCTGCGGAAGACCAGAGCCCTGAGGCACAAGGCTCAAAGCTGGCAAAAGCCCAGGTAATGGTTGGGGTGTTTTAGCTCCGAGATGGGGTTCATTTGATGGCCACTGACTGCAGCAGCCTCAGCATGGCCCAGTGGAAGGGGCAGGAGAGGGAGAGGAGAAGCAACCTGGCCAAGAGGCTGTAGGGTGGCAGAATGGTGTGGTCCTCGGAGCAGGCAGGGAGGTGTTGGATCCGGCTGTGGCCAAGAGATTTATTTCACAGGAAGAATCTGGGTCTGCAGAGCTGCTGTGCCCTTGCAGAATCCAGCACGGGAAGGGAAGGACAAAGGTGGATGCTGATGCTGCCTCTCGTGTTTTGGGGGGCAGGTGAACACCGAGAAGGGGGGTGAGTCCATCAAAGATGAGCAGGTGGCCAAACTACAGAGGCAAGTGGAGCGCTTGGAGGAGGAGAACCGTGATTTCCTGGCTGCCCTGGAGGATGCCATGGAGCAGTATAAGCTGCAGGTATTTCTGGGCTCTGCTCTCTTTGTAGGGACCTGCCCCACTCCTCCCCTTCTTCCCCAGGAGAACGCAGCACAGCTTTCAGGTTCCTGTGCAGCAGGTCTTGGATCTGTGTACAAAAACACATTTTTCTCGTTGCCTCCTAGAGCGACAAGCTGCAGGAGCAGCAGGATAAGATCTCAGAGCTGCATGTACGCTTGGAGATGGCAATGCCAAACCTGTGTGTGCCAGAACTGCTGGAAAACCTTCACCTGGTGACCGCCAGCCAGAGACCTCACACGGCCCCGCTGGATGCTGCCCCATCCCATGGCCTCAGCGGGGTTCCCTCGAGGCTCCTTCCCGCTGAGCAGAGTGGAAGAGCCCTTTGCAGGAAGGTGAGGGTGCAAGTCTGTGCCATTGAGGAGCTGCTGCCTTTTCACTCGGATGCTCTCCACTGAGTGAACAGCTTTTTCCCCACCATTGAACACAAACCTTGTCAGAGGTGTAAGTCCAGAGGACTGCACACGGTGTTCACATCCAAAGAGATTCACAACTCCGGCAAAACCAACCGAGCTTCAAAACTGAGGCTTTTACTTCGATGTTACGGGCAGGTCCCAGATTTGCTCAGCTTCTGAGCAGCAGAAGGCAGGAGGGCAGGCAGCTGGGTCTAGCAGCACATCAGTTCTGAAAACACGCTCAACTCCGTTTTGTTGCTTTTCTTTGTGTCTAGCAGTGATGCCCAGCTGAGACCTGCTTTTTCTAACACCAGCTCTCAGCAGAGTGTTTCCTCTCTTTCTGATTCTCTGCCACAGCAGCTCGACAGCAATCCCTCCTTCCAGGAGGAGGACCTGGCAGGCTGGCACCTGAACCATGTGCAGTGCCCGACCAGCAATCCAGAGATCAAAGTTGAGGTGCTGAGGAGGGAGCTCAGCCAGGACTCGGAGAAGCCCGCAGAGCTGTCCTCGGGAGAAGAAGAGGAGTGGGAACAGAAACGGTCCCTGTCCCAGCGCCAGTGAGTTGAGGCTGTCCCCGCACTGCGCAGTGACCTGGCAGTTGCGTGACCTGGCTGTGCCACCTCTGCATCTTAGCTCCCATGTAGGATGTAGGAGCAAACGCTGCCCCTGGGGTCAGTGATTCTGCTGAGACAGCTGCCTGCTCGCTGGGGAGCTAATTACCATCTTTCCTGACCACAGCTACTGTTTCTGTCTCTTTCTGAAGCCTGGGGATCATGGGGGTTCTTACTGGGAACAGCTCTGGCAGTGCCCAGACCCAACTGATCAGTTTGCTGCTCCTTTTAGAAACGGGATCCAAAGCTGGAGCAAGAAAGAGATTTGCAAGTTGAGCAAGGAGCCAAGCGGAGGCAATGCCCCCTCGATTCAGGAGGAGCAGCTGGAGCTGTCAGAAGGCAAGTGGCAACTGCAGGTTGTTGGACAGTCTTCCTAGGGCTGGTGGTGCTTTTCACGGCTGCTTTGATAAGAAGGCAACGTGTCCCACCTGGATGAGCCCAGAGGACAAAACTGGAGCAGATGACAGTCTAGCTCTTTTGTTAAGGAGAAACTTGAACTGCTGGGGTCTGGCAAGAGCTGCATGTTTTGGTGGAAGCTGCAGGTGACTCTGGGCAATACTGTGCCAGTTCTTGGCTACAGATCTGAGGTTGGATTGTCCTTCTGTCACCCGGCTGCTAAGACAGGACCTTCCCTTACCCAGGAATCTGTGTTGCAGAGGTCTGCAGGAGACGGGAGCTGCTGCTCGGTCCCTGGGAGTGCCTGCCAGGGAAGGACTCTGAGTGGAGGCTGGTGCAAGCACAGCAGAAGATCCGAGAGCTGGCAATCAACATCCGCATGAAGGAGGAGCTGATCACGGAGCTCATTAAGACAGGTGCAGAGCTGCTGGTGGGATGCACCATTCCCTATGAAATCTCCTCCTAGCTGGGATGCTTGGTCTGTACTCCCATCCTCACCTTCCCTCCCCGTGTTGTCTGTGCACAGTCCCTTCCCCTGTAGGCAGCAGAGCACTGTTTTTCCATCCCTCCAGCTGAGTGAGACCCTCCCCATTGGTTTCTCCCCAAATCCCTTCCTTGGAGTAGCTGACGGCAAGGGAGCATTCAGTCTCTGTAGTCAAAAATACTTGAGGAAGAGAGAGGAAAGGTCCGTCCCTCGGCAGGATCCTGGCTGCAAGGGAAGGGGGCCTGGAGGTCACGGCGGAGGGGGGCTGTGTTGCAGGCAAGGACGCCCAGGCTCTGAACAGGCAGTACTGCCAGAAGATCAGCGAGCTGGAGCAGGAGGCAGAGCAGGTGCGGGCAGAGCTGAGCGACAGCCAGAAGCAGCTCCAGGAGCTGGAGAGCAAAGAGCCGTGGGACCCCGGGGAGAAGCGCAAGCTGCAGGAGTACCGCACACGTGTGGCAGCCGCGCAGAGCAAGGCACGGGTGAGTGGGACGGGCTCTGCCCGTCTGGGGAGGTGGGCAGGGGCAGAGGTGGGGGCATCTCGGCAAAGAGCATGGGGAAGACGCCGAGCCCAAGGGGAGCTTTCGCCCTCCGGCAGGTTCTGTGCAAGAAGAAGCAGGCGACGGAGAGGCTGGTGTCGCTCTCGGCCCAGAGCGAGAAGCGAGTGCAGGAGCTAGAGAGGAACATTCAGCTGATGCGGCGGCAGCAGGGCCAGCTGCAGCGCCGGCTGCGGGAGGAGAGCGAGCAGAAACGGCGGCTGGAGACAGAGGTGAATAAGCGGCAGCACCAAGTCAAGGTAGGAACAGGCAGGAGCAGCTGTGCTACTGCCGTATTTGTGAGGATGATGATGGGTGGGCTCTGCAAGCTGCTGGGCAGGCCAGGGTAGCTCTGATGGGGTCTGTGATTGTCTTAGAGACCATGGAGATGTGGAGAGGGTTTTTTTAAGAGTATCCAAAGAGCTAGCAGACAACATAACCTGTCCCTCAGCCCCTGGCTGTAGGGCAAACAGCTTCCACCCCTCACCACTCACGGCTGCTCTTTCCCACGCAGGAGCTGGAACTAAAACACGAGCAACACCAGAAAATCCTGCGCATCAAAACAGAGGAAATTGCAGCCTTCCAGAGGAAGCGTCGGAGTGGCAGCAACGGCTCTGTGATCAGCCTGGAGCAGCAGCAGGTACAGGCAGAGCGAGCCTGCCTCCTCCTTCCTGTTCGAAGGGGACTGCTGTGGCAGACTGCTGGTTGATAGGGGAGGCCTGGAGGCAGGGACTTCAGCCTGAGATGGAACATAGCCCATCCTGCCCTTGAGGAGGACAGTCCATAATACGACTTACATCTAGTAGCAGAGGGCTTAGATCTTGTCTTAGCACCAGGACCAGGATCTCACCTAAATCCTAGCATTGGTAGAGAAGCTGCAAAATCTTGCCTGTTAGCAGAAGGGTGGTGGGAGATGTGGCCCCCAAGGACTCCTTGGCAGCTGGGGATTTAGCTCAGCTCTGCTTCTCAGAGCAGCTGGCAGGATAAAACCAGTGAAGTCTGGGCTGTAGGCGTTAGCAGAGATGGACTCAAGACTCTCTGATCTCAACCCTATTGCTCTTTAGTCTAGCAGTCCTGGGCATTGCTGCTGCTGTCTGCACACACGCACATGCCCTTTGCCTCTCCTTCCATCAGAAAATTGAGGAACAGAAGAAGTGGCTGGACATGGAGATAGATAAAGTTCTCGAGCAGCGCCGGGCCCTGGATGAGCTGGAAGATGAGCTGAGGAAGCGGGAAGCTATTGTGGCCAAAAAGGAAGCCCTGCTGCAGGAGAAGAACGGCCTGGAGAGCAAACGGCTGCGCTCCAGCCAGGTAGGACAAGTGTGTGACACCTCAACCCCTTGCTTGATTTCCAGCAGAGGTGGGAGGCTGGAAAACCAGGCCAGAATGAGGTGGTGTTGGGAGGTGGGTAGGAAATCTGCCTCTGAGCTAGTTGGCTTGATAGCCCTTGGCTTATGTGTGCATGTGGGGTTGCTTGACCTATGGAAGGAGCAGAAAGGGGCTGGGGGCCTGACTTGCCTTTAGAGCAGATCCTCTCGAGCATCTTCTGCTGTAGGCCCTGACAGATGACATAGTGCGTGTGTCCAGCCGCCTGGAGCACCTGGAGAAGGAGCTGACTGAGAAGAACGGGCAACTGCGGCATAGCAGTGCCCATGACCAGCAGCAGATCCGCCAGGAGATCAACAACCTGCGCCAGGAGAAGGACCAGCTGCTCAAACAGAGGTTGGAGCTCGACAACAAGCTGCGTCAGGGCACCCTGCTCTCCCCAGAGGTACCTCTTCTTGGGCTGGGCTGCTCTGCTTGCAAGAGCATGAGGTAGCAGGAGAGAAGTAAAGACCTGAGTGTGGGGTCATTAGCAGATGCTGCCCCACATCCCCAAACCGTGCATATCCCAAACTTCTTGCCAGCACTATTGAGGTGACGAGGGAAGTCGGGGCAGGGTGAAGCAGAGCAAACCCTTTGCTCCCTATTAACGGCAGCTCTGCCCTGGCAGGAAGAACGGATCTTGTTCCAGCTGGATGAGGCGATCGAGGCTCTGGATGCAGCCATTGAGTACAAGAATGAGTCCATCACGTGCAGGCAACGAGTCCTGCGGGCCTCAGCCAGCCTCCTGTCCCAGTGTGAGATGAACCTCATGGCCAAGCTCAGCTACCTCTCCTCCTCCGAGACCAGAGCTCTGCTCTGCAAGTACTTTGACAAGGTGGGAGACGACTGCCCTCTGTGCTGGTGGGAACTGTAGTATCTGACCAAACTCTTTCTTTTTCTCAGTTTCAAGCTTTTTGCCTGCCTCCTACTGTATTTTTGCCCTGTAAAGTCAGGCCACAAAGCCACAGCACCATGATCCCCACCTGTCCCAACACCTGGGAGAGGGGCTTAACTAGTCATAGGATGCATGGATCCCTCCAGTGGCTCTGCCACATCAGTGGAGCCACACATTGCTCTTCCCTTTGTGAGGCAGCTGTGACATCCCAGAACTACTAACCTTCGTATGCTGCACCAAAAAACTAACTTGATCAGGCTCGGTGGTGCAAGAAAGCTTCCAGGCTCTGAAGGAGCTGAGATGTTTCTTGCCCTTGGGCCCTGGCCAGGTGGTGACACTGCGAGAGGATCAGCACAGGCAGCACATTGCCTTTTCGGAGCTGGAGATGCAGCTGGAGGAGCAGCAGCAGCTGGTGTACTGGCTGGAGGCAGCCGTGGAGCGCCAGCGCCTGGAGATGGACCGCCAGCTCACCCTGCAGCAGAAGGAGCACGAGCAGAACATGCAGTTACTGCTCCAGCAGAGCCGTGGTAATCGCCCAGCTCCTGAAACAGGCAGCAGTAGCACAGCTTTCATCTTTCACAGGGCTTGCAGCTTGAAATGGCCTTGTTTTTCCTTGTAGAGCACATGGATGAGGGGCTGGCCAGCAGCAAGCTGCAGTACGAGGTGAGGATTCAGGTGCTGGAAAAGGAGCTGAGCCATTATATGCAGGCAAACCAGGAGCTGAACCAGAGGCTGAGTAACATGAACCTCCATCCTGGACAGACCAAAGGTGAGAGGAAACCCAGGCTGGGGCTTTGCTGTTCCTACCAAGTTAAAAGGAAGGGAGTTTAAAGTCCTTTTCCTGTCAGCGAGAGGTTGGAGCAGAGTCAGGAGCAGTGTGGGTCATTGCTGGCCTTGAGCAAGCACTCTACAGGCACTGATTTTGATGAGAAAAGTAGAGATCCTGATACCCATCTCACTGTACCCCCAATCTTTCCCAGCAGGGATGGAGAGAAGTATTCACGGAGCTGGGGACAGAGGTCCCCCTGCACTTGGGACCTGGGAGAAACCCAGCCTTGGGGAACAGCCCATGCCTCTGGCCATCGCTGAAGAAAGCCATCGGGTCAGGGATGAGAGCAGGGACCTGGTGCATGCCCCTTTGCCATCGACGTGGAGGCGTTCCTCCCTGCCCAGCGACAGCCCCGGGGACCTTCGGCAGAGGGATGCTGAGCACTTGCTGAGAGCGGGGCAGCCCCACGAGGTGCACCCACCACGGAGCCTCGCTCCTGCCTCCAAGCCCCGCCGGGAGCTGCGCAGAGCCAGCCTGAACACGACCCCAGTGCCTTACCACCCAGCAATGATAGACGTGAGGAAAAACCCACTCTAGACAAGCGCTTAACGCTTAACCTGGCACGGGGCAGGGAGGAGCAGATATTGCTAAGGTGAGCTTAAGAGCCTTTCTGCCCGCAAGCCAGCCTGGCTACAAACCTGTTACATTTCAGAGGCCTGAGGAAGAAAGAGACATGACTTTTCATCATAAGGGAAAATGAGCATCAGCCTATGTTCCCCATGTTGCTGCCAGTCTAGACGGTGCTGACTGGACACCTTTCCTCCTGCCCCCTCAGCAGCTTAAACACTGGGAAGTGGGAGGTACCTCCCACCCTGGCCTCCAACACTAAAAAAAAAGCTTGTTTACAGTTTGGAAACCTCTGCTGACAGGCTTGCACAGCCTTAGCAGCCTTGCAGGGAGATACTCTGCAGTCCTGCAGAACCTGTACATAGATTTTTGTAGTAACTTTGGATTTTTTTACATTTCTACTGTAACTTTTCTAATAAAGCAGAGTGAGTTTTATGAAGCAGTTGCTTGTCAGAGGCTCCCGTCGTAACTCTGGGTACGTAGGAAAGGAGTTCTATTTAAACCTCACTGCAGGGAAACTCAGCTGCTCTTACAGTGTTGCCTTAAACATTAAGTATCTGCTTTGTAAGTGCTCACAGTCAGAGCTGGTAGGCTTCCTACATTGAGTTGCTGCAGGAAAAGCATCTCCAGACAGCAGCAGAATTATCTGAAGCATCCAGGATAAAACGAACCCCGCTTCAGTGCCATTTTCTGCTCCAGCCTGTAAGCTGCTTTAAGCAGCATTTTCTTACTCTTGGGAAAACTTCCTGTCTGGACATAAGGGAGATTAAATACGATCCTGCAACTTAACACTGACACCATCCACCTCGGGAAGGGGGACATAAGTTTAACTCTGGCAGAGCAAGAAATGAAAGCCCAGGTACCTGCTTTAAGAAGGGGGGAAATGCAGCAGCTTGGCTACCCGACCCCCAAAGGCAAGCCACTGCTTCAGTCTGAAATCACAAGGAGCACAGCTACCACTTGAGGAGTAACATACACCAAGTTGAAAGCCAGCATCTGAAGTAGGAAGCACCTGCTCTTCCTCCTACATACTTGATCTTGCCTGTAGGGCTGTGGCTTTGAGGGGGGACATCACTGAGGGCTCTGCATGTGGCTGAGCTACACAAGATTTAAGTTTGGAGCCTTTATTTTCTGCTGTTGAAAATAAAGACCTTCAACAGAGAAAAGAAGAATCCATCCTACTTGGAAGTAAGTAGTAGTCTCGGAGCTCCATGCTTGTGTATCAATCCACATCCCTGAAGCAGGTGCACCTCTCCCACAAGCAAAACAATTACTGGTAAGCACACTATTCCTCCTCTCTTGGCAGAGGGAAACAGTCAGCTTTCCTGCACGAATAGCATTTCCAGGAAACAAATCCCATTCAATACCACCTAGCCCCTTAAAGCCGTGTAACAAACTTCTGCATTGCCATGCCTGGTTTCAGGACAACCTCACACCACCTGCATAGCTCTCTGCTTCCTGTGCATTCACTAGACACAGTGGGGTGACTTTGCCGATACCCTGCCATGCACAAAGAGATGGCTGTCCTAAAGGAAAAACTCAGGCCTTCCAAGATAATGCACAGTTTTAGCCCCTTTAGGCTACGTCTCAAGCACTGAATCACAACTCGTGCTGCCTTCATGGGGTTAGAATGCAAGCACGTGTTTCACAGGCAACTAAGTCACTATTTAATCAGTGGCTCAGTTTGATAAAGAGTAGTCTTTGAACTGTCATCTCCAGTTATTCCATCAAGTTTTACCTCTCAAGGAAGCTTCCCTAGCCAGGCCTCTCTGGCTCGCTGCAAGCTTGCAGAAAAGGACAACGAAGTCACTCCATCAGCACCAGCTTACCCAGCAGTGGCCAGGAGCAGGTACATCACACCATTTGTGATCTACAAAGAGGAAGAATCAAACTCCTCTCCTTCCCTGTTCCCAGCTAAGTTATCTTTCCCCTCTTCTGTACTCTCTTGGCATTTGTCAAGTATTTCCAAGTAATTTACTCATTAATCCGTCAGAGTTAATCTGATTGTTATGTTCACACTAAGCTGGGGCAAACTGGATGCAACTGACAGAGGGATCCAGTTAGTATCAGGGCAAGATACACAGCAGGAGCATGCAGCTTGTTTTGTACCCATTCACCTCCAGCATCCTTCTTCCTGCAGCCCCAAACCCTTACCCATCACCTGGGCTAAAGACATATTTCTGATTAAGTGACACAATGAAAATTCACATCAGTTTATTTTACAAGAAAGCTGTAGAAAAGTGACAATTCTCCCTCTTTACCTAGCAGAATTGAACCTTCACTGCAGAACTCAAGTACCACATGCAGGAGAAGGGCCAGAAAGACCGAGCTAGGCTTTGAATGGATGGGAGAGATGCTGCAATTGAGGTAAAAAAATAAAAAACCACCACCAACACCTTTTAGAGTGGTCCTTATTTCCACTGTCAGATGCTTGCATCCAGACTCCTACCAGTATAAGATAGCTTCAGTCCAGCACCAAATATAAGGTCCTTGTTAAAAAGAGTGTTGTACAGCTGGGATAATGCAAAGTTTCCCATACTGTTCTGGCTCCAAACTTCAGCTGAGCAGCTTTTTCCGTGAGTAAGTCCTGCTAAGGGGACGCTTCCTGGAAGCCATGATGTGGAATGGAGACAGCTCCTGGTTGGCAGTAGTTTGGAAGGCATCGGATCCCTCTTCTACAAAATAGAAAGAATAAATTAAAGCCACAGTTTGCCAAAGTTTACTGGTGACTCCAAGAAGCCAAATACCAACTGGAAACAACAAGAACAATAAGTTGCACTTCCTACTAAGCTACTCTTTCTTCATTGCTACCTCCCCTCCCTTCCAAACTTCCCAGTTCATGCCAAGTTTCTTGCAAGTGTGCAAGATGGAGACACTGAATACAGAAGTGGCAGATGCAGCCACGGGCTTTCTGCACAAAGACTAATCCCTAGCACAGTATGCTTTTGTTCTCATTTAGTTGCAGGCAAGTGGAGAGCACACCTAGTCTGCTCGAGCCCAGCCTTTCCTTACAGCGCAGGTGGTTACCTTGAACACACTTTCTCCGAGATGGCGGTGTCTGTCCCTGGCACAGCAATGGAGACTGGGTCAGTGCTAGAAGGCTGCTAGTGGAAAGCGCACTCTTCACTGGTGGAGTTGAGCCTGGAGAAGCACAGTGAGATGCTGCAGCAAACTGACAACTCAAGATTGCTTTCAGGTAAGTCTCATACACAGCCTTTATTCTACCTCAAAACTTCCATCAGTACAAGTGATACTTTGAGTTTATCTCAAACAATATCTAGGCTAGCACAGTGAAGGTTTCTGGCATCAAGAAAGGTAAACGGCAGTCTGGAATTAGCTCTTAGCGCATTTAATTTTCTTAGGTGGTTTAGTAGAAAAGCACTTCACTCATATTAAACATAGTTGCTCTTCAGTGAACTCATGTGTCCTGGAAGAAAACTGTTATAACCATGATGGTCTGTAAATACAAAAACAAGGTCTGTAGGTACAGGAAGTCTCTTACAGGACCAGCTTAAGGCTAAATACTGCTATTATTTCATGTCCTGAATACGGACTAATGTTGCTTTAAAGTTTGCCCATTTTTCTCAGTGATACCTGTTGAATGAGCAAGACACTGCCTCTGTATACAAACCTTTCCTTGCAAGAGGAAACAGACACTGACACTTAATGCTTCAGGGCATGCAATGACTATAGAACATCATCTGCCATAGTCCCCTGTAACATGTAATTTCTGCAACAATACTGGATTAAGTATTTGACATTCACAAGGCCTTGCTTACAGAGCTGAGGCAGCCTGTTTCACCAAGGTCAGCTGAATCATCTGTACCCACAGCAAAAGCAAAGAGGTAGTTTAAACTTAAATACCTACCAATACAACATTACTGCTAGCAAGGCAATAATTTCCGATACCCACTTTCAGTGGGCCCACCACCATGGGCGGACAGAAGAATTGGAGCACCAGTAAATACCAACATCCACAGGACTAACCCCCCCAAGGCTCCAGTCTATACTGAAGCAGCCAAGCTTTAGACTTAAGACAGTTGGCTTCAGTGCTGGATGCTGGGCAGAAACAGCAGCATCAGCACAAACCCAAATAAATCACCAGTTGGATGCAATTGGGATCCTCCCTCCCCAAGTTCTCAAACTTTCCTTTTAATTCCTCCAGCCTCCTGCTCTTTCATATTTCTCCAATGTCTCTCCCATCATTAATACTCCACTGATGAACTCCTCACATCCAATCTGCCTCTCCACATAATTAACTTCCATATCATTTACAACCCACTCTCCCCCTCCACCTCATTCTGCCTCAGATAGAAAACAACTGTGTTCTTGTTTTTGTCTACCCCACATTTTTAACCATCTCTGAATTTCAGCAGAGTGTCACTCATGCCATTTCATTACCTGACAAAAGGAAGACATCGTCATCCCCTACACAACTGTGCTGCTCAAGAGTTATGAGCGCGCATGCTCCTGGTTTCTCAGGAAGTACAGAGTCCGTCCTTGATTTGCTTCTGTTGCCCTCATCTGTGGAAAAGCCAGTGAGATCCAAGTTGCACCTATCAGTGCAAGATCTCTTGGCATCACGATTCTCCTCCTTTTCTGGCGATAAATACGGAAAGACCCGCTTCCGTGATTTCAAGCCAAAAGTTCCCATGGCAGAGTCCTCATCAGCCCTGGGTTGAGAGTCACTAGGAGATGCCTGATCCTGGAGCCTGTAAATCCCTTCCAGTTCAAATTCCCCAAGAGTATTTGTTACTTTGCTGCTGCAGTGCTCAGAGATCTTCATCTCTCCTTCTCTGCCTGTTGACATTCTCTTCTGTTCATCAGCATTCTTCTCACTTTGACCACAGCTAGCATTAGCAGTGCTGCCTGCTGCTCTCTTTCTCCGAGGCCAATCATTGATAGCATCAGGGGTAGCCTTCCCCTTCTGCTTTGGAGAAGGTGTCTGGGGAACTCCTGCTTCTAAGGGGGATGGGGAGGTAGCATTAGAGGCACAGCTTGTTGGGGTGTATGACTGGCATATGTAGGTCTGTCCTCCACCTTTACCAGGTGTACTGTGGAAAGAGCGAAAACAGGACGGTGAAACACAGGCAGCTGCTGGTTTTCCTGGGTGCTTGCTACACCAGGTCACAGCAAGATCACCAAAGGGGCTTTCTCCTCCCTTGGGTTTGCTGGCACTTGCTTCAGGTTGAACTTCCAACGATGAGCAAGAGCCAATTTTCTTAATGCGAAGTTTGGGCAGGCCTGAAGCTTGCATTTCAAGTTCAACTTCGTAAGTTGGTGGGCTAGCAGAAGGCACTTTGCAATGACTTTTAGGAGTAGAGAACTTGGCTAGAAGTTGAGGATTTCCCATCCGTGCTGCAGCCTCCCGCTGTCTCCTGTCTGCAGTGCAGCGTAAAGAATAGGCAGGAGCAGACTTTGGACAGGGAGGCGAAGTATTCAGCGCAAATCTGGAGTGTCTCTTAAGACTTGGAGCCTTCAGCCGTGTACATTCTTCTCTCAGCATGGTTTTAGGTTCCAAGTCATCACTAACTGTTTGAGGACCACTTAGGAAGGACTCACAGATGTTTGCACTGGAGTTCCCCTCCTTAACCAATTGCTCACACTCTATCTCAGCATTCTGTGCATGTACCTGCCCTCCAGCAGGCAGCTTTGGAGACAAACGCCTTTCCAAGTTTTCCGAGTCCTCTCTTGGAGAAGACTTTTGCGATGCTACATCCATCTGTTTATTTTTCTCTGATACAGGGGTATTTTCNTGCAAGGAGGGGAAAGTTCTTCTGCTGAAGTTACTTGCAGTAAGTGAACCCTCTTACTTTCAGTTAACGCAGATGGTGACTTGACCCTTTGTACAGGATGAGAAGAGTACTTTCCCAAACACTTAGCTGCAGTCTGCTTAGCAGCTGGACTCTTGCCAGGAGTCTTCTCCAGCTTCTGTGGTGTCCTGTGGAGAATGCGAGGTGATCTCCTTGGTAGCTTACTGGCAGAATTCAGTGGCTTCTGGGCAAATTTATGAGGTGTTTTTTTAGGAGTCTGCAGTGGGAAAAAATAAAGAATCATGCTTGTTCTATTCCAGCAGTA
>VYZW01025744.1:298-27257 GCA_013401315.1 Balaeniceps rex
AGGAGGCCACCTTCGAGCTGCCGCCGCCGCCGCGGCCCGCCGCGCTGCGCCTCACCGTGCTGCACCGCGCCCTCGTCGGCCTCGACAAGTTCCTGGGACGCGCCGAAGTCGACCTGGCCGCCCTGAGGGCCGACGGCGGCCGGCGGCACACCAGGTGGGCCCGGGGCGGCGGGGCGGGCTCCGGGGAACCGGCGCTGGGGGCCGCGAGAGGACCTACGGGGCCGGGGGGAGCCCTCTGTGCCCCAGGGGAGCCGGGGAGGGCTCTGTGGGGATCTGGTGGGGGGCCCCTGGGCCCCCCTGGGGATCTGTTGGGGGACCCCTGTGCCCCATGGGGACCCATGTGCCTGACAGGGGACTGGGGTTCTGGTGGGGGATCCCTGTGCCCTGTGGGGACCCCTGTGCCCCATAGGGGTGGGGGAGTCTGCTGGGGGACCCCTGTGCCTGACAGTGTCTCCTCAAGCCCCGTGGGGGCCCATGGGGTGACCCCTCAGGGCAGGGTCCCTCCTGGTGTGGATCAGCCCCCCATAGCTCCGGGCTGCCTGCCCCCGGAAGAGGCTGGGGGTGCTGGCACCTGTGGCTGCCGGGCCGGCCTGGGGAAACGCGGCCAGTGCTGTTACAGCCAGTCCTGCCTCGTGCTTGGCTTTGGTTTTTTAAATATTTATATGTGAGTGCTAACAGCGTACGCTGGGAACAGCCAGGTTGACCCCAGAAACTTAATGTATCCGAAATGCCTTCTCCTTCCAACAGAATGAACGCAGGCTACAGCCAGCTGTTCGTGTGTTTTTCTTAATAAATACTTAGCAGAGCCTAAGCGTGTGTAAGGGCAGATAATTCAGCGTTAGACGGGCTGGCTTCACTGTTGTCAGCAGGACGGTGAGCTGGGAGACTTCTCCTTTTAGTGCCGAGTGCCAGCTCTGTGTCATACTCGCTCCTTTGAACATAAACACCGGGACGGTGCGCTGAAATCCCAGGGGTGGTTACTGGGAGAGTTTTACTGGGAGTCAGCAGCCTTGTAATGTGGCTTGAGGTGGCCCGTGAGTCACCTTCCTCACCTTCCTTGTCTTGCTCGCCTGAGCAGATCCAGTTATTAACACCGGCTGGGCCAAAGCTGAGGTCTGCGTCGTGTTTCTTGACAAAGCCGTCACCACTTGTGAAACCTTAATTATAACGTGGCTGTCATTAAGGTTGTGTCAAGCACTAATGTGTTTACGCTGCGCAGCGAGATGTGCCTTCAGTCAGCAGAGTTCAGGGAGTCAGCCCCGCGAGCCCTCCCGGGCTGGTTCCTTTGTGTCTGGGCCAAAGGAAAATAGAGATGGGGGGGAAGAACCAACAACTTTGATGCTCCTGGGAAAACTTCTGATATTTCATATTGTTAGGGTTGTTGTCCCAGCCCTCGATTTTCTGTTTGAAGCCTGTTTCTTTTGTCATAGCTTAGCTGCCATGGTGACATACACCTGTAAAGAGCTGGGTTTATTTGGAAAATAAATGCACGTTGATTGGCAGGTGCACACTGACATAATAAATGAAATTAGTAAGATTTTATACTCTGTAGTTTTGGTGGGAGGTTGTCAGTACTTTATTTACTTTCAGACGCTCTGAGGTGGACGCAGCAGCATGCTTCTCAAAGCCATGGCCGTGTTTCAGTGCTAAGCTGCCTTTCGCTAAACACGTAGTTTGTGTTTTGGATGCTGTTTGAACAGGGCCTGCTCTTTCCCCGGGGCAGAGAGCGTGCAGGGTGAATTGTTGTGGCACTGTATGAATGCAGGATGCTCCTAGAAATCACGCGGTTTAGAACAAAAGTGCCCAGTGCTGGCTTGCATTAAAGGCAGAGGATTTGTGCTTCCCTTGCTGCTGCCGCTGCGGGACTGCAGCTTTAGGGACCTGACAAAACCTAACATCTCCTTGTAAAATCCCTTCCCTGGTGCTGGTGTCTTGTAACTTCAGGTCCGCACACCTAACTGTAGCGTGGTGCTTGAGCGTTCATTTCCCTCTAACGTATTTCTCTGGAGCAGATTTCTGAATTCATCTCCTTCAGTTGATGCTCATTAGTTTTGAATTTTCTCTGAAGTAAATTGCCTTCTCCCATTCTCTTTCATTGCTTCCAGTGCACCTTCAAAGGGATGAAGTGCAAATTTGATGGAGAGGCAGATTTGCGTGCTCTGTTTGCTTCCTTTATTTTCATCTACCAGCTGGTAAGGAGGAAGAAGCTGGTGTTTTCCAGGCGTCCTTTCCTATCGGTTCTGTGGAGTCGGGAAGTCTGCGGCTCCAGCAATAGACAAGAAGTATTGGTGCGCAGCGCTGGTGATTTTCTTTGTTGGCCCTGATGTGGTTTGAATGTTGTCGAGTGGTAACTGAGCACGTGTGATAGCGGCTCGCAGATCGTGTTTTTGCTGTTTAGGATACCCTGAGCACTTAATATGCAGTGCTTAATATTCCGGAGCTGCATTTCGGAAGGGGATAAGGTTCTGTCTGTCTGGTGCGCTCCAGTCACGAGCTGGTAGAGGTGAGTGGAAATCCCCAGGCGCTCTGTAAGGCTTGGTTTGGCTCGCCTGGTGTTGATTAGGGGTTCCTTAGCTTAAGAGGCATTAAGATAGCAACTGAAAGGCAGCTGGAATGAAAGGTATGAGGGCATGGGGCGTGAGTGCAAGCTCTCTGGTACCGGTTTCAGCTCTCTGAGGCTGCTGCTTTCGTACCCACTTCAAAGTCCTAGTCTCTGCAAACTTCTTTCGGGAAGCCAGATAAAAGCACAGAAGAGAGCGGCTGAGCTGAAATACAGGAATTCCATCTTGCATTTCTTTTTTCTCTTCTTTTTCTTAACCCTTCCTGGTCTGGGTTTTAAAACAAATTTTACTGATAACTTTCTGTTTACAATAAGAAATGTTTTCCTTGGCACCTGGGACCATATGATTATGACGTAGTTGTAAGATTAGAGGCTTTTTTTTTTTCCTATACTGTAGGCTTATTTGTTTTTTAAAACATAAACACCCTCTGTTGTTCTAAGTTAGCCATGCCTCTCAAGAACTTGTTTGTAAAAGAAATCTCCTTGTTTCTGCAGGTGGTACAAGCTTCGCTCCAAACCAGGGAAAAAGGAGAAGGAGAGAGGGGAGATCGAAGTGGATATCCAGTTTATGAGGAGCAACATGACAGCCAGTATGTTTGATCTGTCCATGAAAGACAAGTCTCGCTCTCCCTTTGGCAAGCTCAAAGACAAACTCAAGGGGAAGAGGAGCAGTGGCCTTTCCGACACGGCGTCGGCGATCATTCCCAGCACAACTCACTCCCCTGCTGACAGCGAAGATGAGTCAGTTGAGAAGGAAAAGAAGAAATCAAAGTTCAAAACCCTATTTTCCAAACCTGGCCTGCAGAAGACTTCCCTCTCCCAGTCCATGTCAGTCCTACCAACGCAGCAGCCCGTCACCGAGAGGGTTCGGCTCCGGCCCAGCGACTTCCAGTCGCAATGGGACGACGAGGAGTCCGAGACCTCTCCAACCTCAGAAAGTGAGTATGGGCACTTGCTGCACTGATGAAGCACAAAGCCTTTCTCCAAAGGTTTGCTTGCACTTTTCACGCTTTTTAGAGTACTAGGTAAATTCTTCTTACTGAATGAATCCGTAGAAAGTCACTTCTGTCCACGGTGGTGGGTATGCACGTGGGATGTTAGATGCAGCTAAGCTTACCTTGGGACAGCATAGAAACTGTGAGGCTGCACGTGTTGGCGGTGCAGCTTCACGGTAAGTGATCTGTGGTGGGTTTAGGTCATTGGACGGCGTGTGCGATCCGGTATGCTGAGGGCTGGCAGTGGTAGGGGACCCAGAAGGTTTGGAAGTGGCTGGTGTAGTCATATTCACCATGTTTCTGTTGCTGCGATCCGTTGACGACTGTGAAGCGCTGAAGTTGTCAGTAGCGAGTGTCAGAGGAAAGGATGTTCTTGCATCTTGAACTTCTTCCCATTTATTTTTTCCAGAAGCCTTTGGAAATGCCCTGGAAGAGAAGTCCTCTCCTCCTCCTGTATTTAAATCTCGTAAAACAGCAACTTTGGACAGCAGCAGGCAACTAAACCAAGTAACCACGAGCCACACCAAGAAAGAAGGGCTCTCTTTATTCAGTGGCCTTAAATCCAAAAGCGATCCTGTTTCCAAGTCCAGTCTGTGTATCAATGGCACTCACGTTTATATGGAAGAGAGCAAGACGAAGGACAACTCTCCAGCCTCTTCGCCCTCTCCACACAACTTCAGGCGGAAGCAGCACTTTGCTTCAGAAGAGAACCTGTCTTCCAGACCTACTAAAGGACCTGAAGAGACAGGAAGAACGTCTCCTAGTCATGCTTTCTCTGGGTCTGCGTCCTTGGAGACCTTTAAATCCATGACTTTGCCGTCATACAAATTGCTTAGCAGTGAAGAATACCTGGAAACCAGCATTCCTCCAACTGTCGAGGTTATTAAAGAGACCAAAAAACCAGACCACAAAAAGTCTGCCTTGCTCTCTCTGGTCACAGGGAAGAAGGAAGCAGTGAAGACTGGTGATGCTGAGAATATTCCTGACAGGACCCTGCAGGATGAGGAAAACAAAGTTCTGGAAGAGAAGAGCGAAGAAGCAGCCAAACATCTTGAACTTCCAGCAGATGTAAGCAGAGGGAATCCTGCAGAAGACAGTCACCGTGCAGAAGACGTCTTTGCAAATAAGCAGCCGCTCAACCCTTTCGAGGAAGAACGGAAACCTGAAAAAGCTGCTGCGCCAGCGAAGACCAAAGCTGTCAAGCCCAGGTCAGTCATGCTTGCTTCAGAAGCTGACACAAATAGCGATGTGCAGCGGCGGTGGCAGGCTTTAGCTAGGCTGCTTCCTGCCACAGAGCAGCGCATCTCAACTTGGCATCCTGCGTCACTCTGCAGGGTACCTGGTGGTTTTGAGCTAGCCGTTGGACCTTTTGATAACAAATAATAACTCTGAGTTCTTTCTCGGTATGAAAAAAGAGATTGATATAGGGCTGTTCCTTATAAGTGATGCTGAAATAGTGGTTCTCTGAGTGCAGGCATCTTTGCAGCTACTGTAGGGGTGATTTTTCTTGCTGGATCTTTTGCAAAAACTAACATTCTTCTGAGGTGTGTGGCTTGAACATAGCCAGGGGCTGAAATACCAGTTCTAACATCTCTACTTTTTTCTCCTGTATTTGGCTGTGGTCCTCGAAAGTGTTAATCTTGGAGCCCTTCTGCTTTTGGCATCGTTCACAGCAACGTGAGGGGCATTTGTGTGAATTTGTACACAAGGCTTTTTCGGAAATTCTGCTCCTTTATCCTTCATATATATATATACATATATTAAAAAAAACCCTGTATGTTTGTGTTTTTATATATATATATGGGTGTGTGCTAATAAGGCTACATTTTGTGTCTGTCTCTAACTCCTTAGTTTCAGTGCTTCTCATGTTTAAACATCTTGCATATGAAGTGTCTCACGTACTAATAAAATTGCTTGGGGTGCAAAAGATGAGACAGTGCTTAAAAGCAGCTGCCGCAGTAACCTGTGCAAACTCTGCACAGAAGTGTTCTGACATAAATCAAGTGCTTTGTAAAGACACGTTTAAGTATGTAAAGTCTGTCAGATAGGCTGTGAGGTCTCTTGCAAGTATAATTCATCTCCAGTGTTAGGAGTTGATGGAGTCTGGTGCTAAAGCTTGTCTGTTCCTGCCTCGTGTTGCATCCGCAAGTGACATGCGAGTTTTTTGTCCCTTTTTGCAGACTGGGCGTGTCTTCAGAGGAGGAAACCAAAGCCACGCTTCCTACTCTTGCACCTGATTCCCTTCCTGCTTTTCTTTCTGTACACCGTATCAGTAGTGACAATAATCCTTTTATTTCTAAAACGGGACAAAAAGCCAAAGTGCCAGACTCTGAAAACATTACTAGTTCTCCTGCATCTATTACTTCTCCTGCTCCTTTTGCTGCAGAGCTTCTGAATGGCAAGAACCCCTTTACTTCCGAGTGGGGCAGGGCATCCGCAGCCCTGGATCCTGAAGGCATTGCCCGTTTCCCTTTGTCCCATCATCTTGCAGCCTCTGTTCCCGAAGCATCTCTTCCTGGGCGGGTCTCTGGTAGTGGTAATAATCCTTTTGCTTCTGAATGGGTGCAGAGCTCGTGGGGCCAGGGTCCTGAAAGCTCTGATGCGCAGGCTTCCTGGGGTCTCTCTCGCCCACCCGCACCCTCTCTCCCCTCTGATTGTCATTTTAATGACAATAATCCCTTTGTATCCAAGCTTGGGTGGGAACCAGACGCACCAGGTTGCAAAGCTGTTGCTAGTTCTTCCCCTTTCTGCCTTCCTTGTGATGAAGACTGTTCCTCAGCAGAACACCCTGCTGAGCTGGAACACTCTGGTCGCGATGCTTTAGGGAGCTCTTTAGATGTGGCTTCAACTAGTAATGTCGAAGCTGTACCAAACCCTCTCGGCACCCTTTCTGACAACCCTGGTCTGGCTCCAAAGAAGCAGTGCGATTCTCCCCAGCTTCAGGTTGAGACTTCTTTGAAAAGAAGCAACCTAGGCAACAGGAAATCTGTGTCCTTTCTCCCTGATGGCTCGGAGGGTGTTGCATCAGGTGATGAGGATTTGGGTGGGCAGGAATGTGAAAAGCAGTGCTCTGATTTCAGTGAAATGTTACTGACAGGTTTAGATGCAACAGGAGAGCGAGCAGGGTTTGCTTGCCAACTGGAAGCAGGGTGCTACCCATCGTCAAAACTCTGCTATGACAGCATAGGTCCCATCCGAAACAGCAAGACCGCTGTTCAGGGTGGTGTGGAAGTAGGTGGTGTAAATACTGAACCCTGCACAAAGGACGGCAAACGCTTTGCATCTCTCTCGAAGTGTGGTAATAGCCTCTTGCCAGAGATCGGTGCTGAACAGCCACCTTCCCCCGAGAGTGAGCTGAATGAGAAGCAGGAGGTCTTTGGTGAAAAGAGACGAGAAGAATGTGCACCCACGTTAGAGCCCCGAGCAACTCCACTTGATAAAAATAACTCATTTTTTCAAGTAGGATCTGGCAAACCAACCTTGGGAGCTTGCACACTGTCCCCTTGGGAAGCCGGTGTAGGGAGGGCTGGCGGTGAGGTGTTAGTCACTCCAGTGCCAGCACCACGGCTGTCTTTAACGCTGAAAAAGTGCCCACCGGTTTCTCAGGCTGATGAGTTAAGTGGTGATGTGCCTTCCTCGGGTGATGGTGTAAAATCTGCACCTGGGCTCCCATTACCTAATGATAAAGCCTCAGATGCTCATGGGTGCCTCCAAAGTGGCTCATTGGAGACTGTCGCTCTGCCAGTGACACTTAGAGATGACAGCAGTAATAGGCATTTAAGAAATGAAGGTGACGATGATTTATTTGACCATCTTACAAACTTAAAGTCTGCCATTCCCATTACTGGAGACCATGGTTCGAAACTGGTCGGTCTTCCAGTTATTCCGGAGGGAGGCTCCGATGACGAGCTGCTAGGTGACTGTCCGGAGAACCGTGGTGTCACTGCAGGTGATAAACACGTTTCAGAGACTGGAAAGCAGTCCCTAGGTTTGATGCCTTTGCATGAAGAACTGAAAGAGCACTCTGATAGCTCTGCTGCAGCCCAAGTAACCCCAGCTGCTCCAGGAGGAGGAGGGAGTGCTCCTGGTGCTTGTAAGCCAAGCAAACCACCCGTGCTGCCTGCCAGAGATGTTCACAGTGTCGATAACCAGGTAGCTGACTCGGGCTTAGGTATGATGTCCCATTCCAGGGAGCATAATACTCATTTTGAGAAACAAGAACTGAAAGTAAGTGCAGGTGTTCAGGAGCGTGCAGAGTGTGACTTCTTTGAGCCTTCTGTTTCTTCTTCCTCCCTGTCAAGTCCTTCCCAGCCCTACTCTTCCTCTCATTCTCTCCCTTCTGACACCCCAAGTCATAGAGCAGAGTCTCCGAAAAAGCCAACAGCCGAGGGCTTCGCAGATAAAGCAGGAAATTCTGGCAAGAAGAAGCTTCTTCAGGCATGGGTTTCACCCTCTGAAACATATCCTAACCAAGCTCAGCAGAGTGGTGAAACCGTGTCTCCTAAGCACAGGTGAGAGAATATGGGAAATACACAGAAAGTGTCTCAGTGCTGATGTGAGCCTTGCTTTTTCTTCCTGTGAGCGCAGATCTCCAGCTGCAGGAATTTACTGCGCTTTGCAGCGACATGGCATCGTACAGCCTTACCTTCCTCCAGCCCGTGGATTTGTCGGGGCCTGGGTCCTGTCATGCCAGCGTCGGATCATTGCTGGCACCAGATGAATCTGTGTAGCTGTTAAGGACGCCCAGAGCGCTCGAGGGGACCTGCCATTCCTCACAGTGCTACCTCTTAGGAGAAATGCTAGGGAAACTCGGTCACAGTTTAAGAAACAAGGTCATTTCATCAAATTGGGGAAATGGGCTGCAATTCATCCATTTTTCAGAAATGGGAGAGTGGTCACAGGAAGCATGATAAACTGGGATGCTTCCTTTCCTGGCTGAACTGAGCTCCTGAGCCTCAAAGTGAATCGCAGCAAGCGATGCAGCTAAAGCCTCCCTCTCCCAAGAACGCATGGCTGCTTTCCAGAGCTGTCTGCAGCTCCTGCCTGCGGGGGTACTGTTGTCCGAGGAGCAGCACCGCTGACCTGTCAGCCCTCCATACTTTATCTGCAGGACTCCATCTAGGGTCTGGGATGCTTCTGGGCCGGCATTTGCTGAGATACAAGTAAAATTTTCTTCCTGTTTTAAAATTGGCAACATAAATCCTGCTCGAGCAGATGAAGATAGCACTTTTTGGCAGCTTATAGCATTAAGTTCAGATTGGAAAAGGTGTAATACATGCTTGTCCCAGGGTAGTAGAAGTATTTGGTATGTTGCAAGAACCACAAACATGTTTTCGTTAGGAAAGTTGGGCTCAAATACTAGTGCGTGAGAGACCAGAGTAACTGCTGCTGTGTACTGCCTTCTCGTGTAGACCGACCTGGCTTTTCTTTTGTGACATACCGTTCAGGATGTATTTCCCTTGTTACTGCTTCTTTATCTCCAATGCCTTAAGTCAATAGAGATAGTAGGAAGAGAACTGGAGTACGCTTATAAAAAGCCTATAGCTTAGACAGAAATGCTTGTCTTCCTGAAGCTGAATCTCTTATCTCTCTGGAGATAGAGAAGGGTAGGAATTTTTCCCAATTTCTTGCTATATTTGTTTTTAGTCTGAAGATCTGTGTAGTGCTGGTGTTACACTTACTGCCTAAATAACAGAAACCTTTTTTAATGTTCCAGGCTCCATCCTGTGAAGCCAATGAATGCCACGGCAAACAAGTCTCAAAGTAAAAACCTGAATGTCATCAGCACTATGAACGAAAAGCTGCTCGAGATGAACGTGAAGGTATGGAGGAAAGTGGCACTTTAAACCAAAGCTTAAGCAGTAAATTGAACAGAGTTCATGTATTTGAGGTAGTTTGCCTAGGCTCATGTCTCATATAACCTGAGCAGAAAAAGAACAGTGGTTATTAGACCGTGGGAGGCATGAACTTTGTTTTTGTCAGTCCCAAAGGTGGGGGACAGTCTTTAAATATTTTTTGTTCTTGCAAACTGATCTATAATGGAATTGGTGCCTTTTGCTTGCGGAGGGGATTCTCAGCGGAGAGGAGCGCGGGGTGCTGCCAAGTAGCAAGTGATAGGACGAGAGGCAATGGCCTCAAGTTGTGCCAGGGGAGGTTTAGATTGGATATTAGGAAAAACTTCTTCACGGAGAGGGTTGTCAAGCACTGGAACAGGCTGCCCAGGGAAGTGGTGGAGTCCCCATCCCTGGAGGTATTTAAAAGCCAGGTAGACGAGGCGCTTAGGGACATGGTTTAGTAGTGGGCAGGTATGGTTGGACTCGATGATCTTAAAGGTCTTTTCCAACCAAATGATCCTATGATTCTGGCTCCCCAGGGGTGAGCGGGACATGAGGGGGCTGTGACAAGCACGACGGGTGACTCCCGGGCAGTGCTACCCCTGGAAGATGATCCCGTTGGTGACGTGTGCGAGCTGCGGAACTTGGATCTGCACCGAAGATTGGACAAATTAGTCACTGTTTATTGTCAGACGTGCTTAGTCCCCAAAGCTCATTTTCAACCTGAAATAAATATGTGGCTCTTAAAGCCGGGAAGGTGGGAAAAGTAACCTCGGGGTGGCGGTTGCCTTGCAATGTGTCGCATTAATACCCTGTGCAGATGGAGAGACCAGCCGCCTGCCGTTAAAGCGCAGCTGCTTCCTAAAAGCGTAGCTGTGCAGCTTGCATAATCACTCAGATTTAAAGGAGCTTTTTGCATAATTTTGGCCTCAAAAGAGACCTCCAGGCTTGAGGCGTAGCTTAAAAGTCACGTTGATCAGAACGGCTAGAAGCGTCTCTGGGTCAGCAGGGGAAAAACCCTGGGTACCGTTATTGTCTCTAAGGTGTTTTTGGGGAAAATGAAAAGCTAGTAGCAAAATAACTGTAGTGCCTCCTTCTGGTGTAAGTGGAAAAGAAGAAAATGCGAGTTAAATGATTCAAACTGACGCGTTGCTGTTTTAAATGAGTTGAAAACTTGTAATTAGTATTCTGGTGTGGTGCTCTGATTCCTCATAAGAAATTATGCTTGATGCAGTCACGCGAGCCTGTTGTATGCATACTCCCTGTGAAAGAAGAGCCTGGGCTGGTGTTCTGGTTTATGTCTGAGAAGGTAGCTGGAGGAGTCGGCAGAAGCTGCTGAGTACCTGTCAAGTTTGCTTAAGGGTTAAAGGCGGGCTTTTCAGAGAAGCTGTGTTGTGGTGTGTTCTCACAGTGATAACCACAATAAGAGGGAAATGCCAAAGTCCTGGGTGGGTGTTTCTTGCCGTTTAACCTGAGTTTGGCTTCCCTACTCTTTGGTATGCTTTAAACAATAGCTGTCCAGCGCTTGTCTATAAACGACGGTAGTTGATGGTTGCATGTCTGTAAGTTCCATGCATCTTTGCTAAGCTGGGTGGGCTGCTGCCTGGAGTAGATAGTGTGACATTCTTTCAGCGTAAATTGGAGAAGAGTTGAATTACAGAACTGACATTACGCAAAGATTTTATGCTAAAACCGATGGCCTGGTTACCGTCCATAACGTCTGTCTCGCCCTGAGCCTGCCCTCTCTTCTGGAGAAGACTGCCTAAGCTCTATAATCTGTGTCGCTGTGCAGTAAGTAGCACGCACGTACTCTGAGGCAGTTGCTCTTTTTCCCTCCAGATACTTCCAAAAAGCTATTCTGCGTTCTGGAAGTGCACGAGTAGATAGTGGTTTGTATGAATTTTCCTGGGCTAGGTTTGCTAATGGCCCAAAAGGTGCTTTGTAGCAGAAAGCTTGCCTGGCCTGCCAGCCTCTCCCTGTCGTCGTCAGTGCCCTGGGCAGCCTGCTCTTCTTGATCATAAAGTGCTAATGACTGACATTCCGAAATGTCGTTTGGATGGAACTTATTTTTGAAAAGATACGAAGCACAGTAATACATTTGAAGAGCAGCTGTGGTTCTGCAAATGCCGTGTGTAAAGTTGTCTGTTGGCATTTTAAATCCCACAAGCCAGCCACCAGGTATCATTCTGTTGCTATTTTGAAATGCTGGTATGTCTGTAATGACCCTGCCTTTCTTCTCTCTCAAAGAAATACGATCCTTCAGACCCTGCCTATGCTTATGCCCAGCTAACACATGATGAGCTGATCCAGCTGGTCTTGAAACAGAAGGATGCAATTACCAAGAAAGATCTCCAGGTGCGTGAGCTTGAAGACTACATCGATAACTTGCTTGTCAGAGTCATGGAAGAAACCCCAAACATTCTTCGTGTTTCAACGTCTGGAAACAAAAAAGCTGGAAAGATGTGAAAGCTCTCGGGACGTTGGTTGAACAAAGGACTGAATTCCCGCCAGTGGAGTTTGATTAATAAGGAGATGATGTGAAGTAGGTGGTACTGGTTGTGCTGCCCGCAGAAAATGACCTCTTCCCTGTTTCTGCCTTGAGCGACTCTCAGTTTGGTTAGTAGTTACATCAGGTCTGGCATACGGAGCCCAGAAGTGGAGTCAACTTGTCGTATTTATTTTTTGGTTTCTTTCCATTATTTAGGAAAATTTGTTCAGGCATCTAATCCAAAGGCTGATTGCGACAGGAAGGATGAAGGGTTTTTGATGTGTTTTGCTCGCCAGCAAGGCACTGATGATCCTTTATGAAGGTCTTTTCTTAATGGTTTTGTTTCGTAGCGGCTTTGATAGATCAGTTACTCTTCTTTCCATATCTTAAGTTGTAGTGCAATATAAAATCTGGTACAGTAGAGCTTGAGGATTTGATTGTTTTTAAAAAGAAAAAAATGCATAACTACACTGGAGAAGTCCAAAGAGGTGTGCTTCAGACCAGGGCTGTGTGGGCTGTATTTTGAAAGTAATTAATGCCCTAAAAGTTGAATGCAAGTTAAACCTTAGATGGGAAAGGAAGAAGCAAAGCGTAGTTAATCTCATAAAGTACATACTGTTTTGAAGCAGTTCTCCAAGGGGAAGGTTTACAGTTGGTTTTGGTATAGGAAACATTGAGATGTCATGGTACGTTTGTCTGCCGTAGGAATGGCAGTAATGAATTTGGGCCAAAGGAGCATTTTAAATCAGAAGCTGTTCTCTTATAAACTTCAAATTCCTGACTCGAAGGTCGTTCAAACAAGGGAGGCAAAGGTACGCCTGGTTTCTGTTCTGTAGTCTTAAGTAGGTGTGGATTTCACAGTGCACATGTGTGGCTGTGTGGGAGTTCTGTGATGATTTTTCTTTTACAGCATTGCAGTCTATTAAACTCAAATACCTTGGATTTTGGAGGTGGGGCTTACCTTGGAACGACCTTCAAAGGTGATCAGTCTTACAACGCTTTCTTTCGTGCATTCCTTATACAGCCAAGAGAGGAACCAAATCACCCTGCCCTGGGGCTGGGAGCAGGCACCGCACCAGTGCTCAAATCTGATTTGGTTTTCTTTCTGACTTGCTGCTCAGAATGGAATGAAAATTTTATGTAGCTGAGAGAGAGCACTGGTTTTGCTAGACAATCGATACCTCTCAGTCTGCTTCCTTAATGCGTGGCTGCTTTGCAGCTCGATGAAGACAGGTATGTGCTCCTCCCCGTCTCATCGGACAGCAAATAACAGCATAGCGCTATCGAGCAGCCACCACAACAGGCTTCCTCCGCTGAAAAACTAAACGTGGCTTTTTTTGGCAAGCTCTTGTCAAAGACCAAAAAAAATCAGATGCCTCTCTGCAATCTCTGGGATTTATCAGGGTTGTGAGAGTCCATAAAAGGCTTAGGAGAAAGTTGGAATACCGGAAGGGTGGGTAGCAGAGGACCAAAGCAAATGCTCCTACCTTTGGAAGTTGAAAGGGTCTGTTGGGTCACTCCTGGCTTAGCTCGAAAGGGGTGAGTTTCTAACTCAGTTTTTCTACAGCAAAGCACTTTATTGAGGGACTAGGTTAGCTCGATCGACTATCAACCTGTTAGTAGTCTGCTTACTATTTTCATAAAACACTGAAAACTACTGGAGACTTCTCAAATACTGTATTTTTGTAGTGAAGAGTAGTTTAATATATTTGCCTAGAGATGTATACATTTATTGGAAAATTCAAAAAATGCTGTTAGTTACACTTTTATTACTGTAAACTGACTAACGACCAAAGTCTGGAGCTTTTCTGACAGAGCTCTCCTTCATGGGAAGCTTGAGTTGAAAGAAGCCTTAAGTGATGAGAGTCTTCTAAGGCTTCAGGTACTTTTTTTCTAATTTTATTTTTATTTGAGCAGATGTCTTCAGGGAAGGGGTTATTTCTTTTCTGCTGTACCCTCTTCTGTGAATGAAGGGTCTGAAACGCAGAAGGTCTTACCGGCATCTTCAGCTCTTGGCTGGTGGTTTTAATTTTGAGTGGTACTGGTTGGCCTTACTGAAAACTGCTGCTGTTTCTCCTGCCGTGAAAGAGTGAGGAAGATGAAGGATTGATTTGTTTGCTCCCTGTGCCTCAGTGGATCTCTGGAAAGAAATGATTGCCTATACCTCACTATCAAACTTCTCTTCTAGACTTTATTCCACAGCTTTCTGATGTTCTAGGTCAGAGAGAAAAACCGGTTGTGCCTTTGAACGGTGACTTAACGGTTCAAAAATCAAAAATGGTATTATCGGTAGTCAGAACTGGACACGTGGGAAGCAAGACTGGACTCTGGCTTTTTGCTGGCCTCATTTTAAAACAATATGGGTACTACTGAGTCGCTGGCTGCTGGAGGCACCACGGTGCTGTGTGCGATGCTTTTGGAGTATGGATTTTTACGAAGTTTGGACCATGTGCGTTCCTGTTGGCAAGATTGCGCATCTTCAAGTTACATACACAGAAACAAAGCGGTAAAACGCGCTCTTGGCCATCTCCTTAGAGATGAAGCCTTAAAACTTGTAATATCCTCTCCTGGCAGCCTTTTTTGCCAGCTGTGTCCGTTGAGGTGGACCCCAGGTTGTGTCTGGCTCTTGCCCCTGGGGTTGTTCCCTCTGGTGGTTGCCGGTGTCGAGCCTCCTGCCAGAGCAGCATGGGCGCTGCTGCGGGGTCACCGTCCTGCACCAGCCACGCTTCAACTTCCATGGCCCTGAAAGCATCGCACAAACCTTGTACCTCAGTCTTTTATTGGCAATACTAGTTAAAGCCTTTCTTTGGCGTAAGGGGACTGGCATTTTATGTCTAGAAAGGTGCTTCACCTTGACTTTAAGGGCCTTAAGAATCAAATGTATTGTTTTATTATTGAAGGATCTGAATGTATTTTCCCCTGTTTATATTGTCTGCTTTTAGCCTGGGTACCTATTTGTTTTTAAATGCCTTTTGGTTTCGTGGAACACTAAAATAAAAATACCTTAAATCCAGTGTTCTGATCACTTTGAAACTGCTCTTTCAGGAAAAAAAAAGACAAAAGGGCCTTATCCCCTCCTCGTAACCAGCTCTGCTGCCCGAAACTCCTCATCCTCAAGGTATTTTGGGACTAGATCCTCCCTCCAAGCTATCTGTGTGTATCTGTGCAGGAAGTTCATGGTAAATACCTCGCAGGGTGGGGAAACCTGATGGACGAGCTCATCCGCATCGCAAGAATAGAGAGTTTCTGTAAAGCAAAAAAAAAAAAAAAAAAAGTGCGAAAGGCTCTTGGCCAGGAGCCAGTCACATCACCGCAGCCACAGCGCCGGTCCCCTGAGCCCTAATTGTAATGGCCCTCGAATTGTGGGCAGAAGATGAAGAGAGAGGAAATCAGCCTCCCGCTGTCTCGGGCCCATTTAGCCCGAAACCCATCTGCGCTGCAGGAGCCCTGAGTGCTGTCATCGCCCTCATCCTCCGCTGGTAACGCAAGGCGGGTGGGGGGGCCGCCCCCAGCCCCCCGGGGCTCCGGGGAGGGACGCGGCGCAGCACGGACAGCTCGGACGGGGACGGGGACAATGACCTGCGGCTGATGAGTCTCCTGAGGGGAAGGTTTTTGTGATTTCGCCGCTCCCCGCTGAGCGAGGCAGCGCATTGTCGCCCCGGATCCTCGCCCCTCCCCTCCGCGGGCGCCCGGGAGCCGCCTCCTGCCCGGGGAGGCTGGGTCCGCCCGGGCGGAACTCGCGGGGCCCGGAACGCGGCGTGCGGGGGNCTCCGCGGCGCTGGTGGAGGACGCGCACTACGCGCAGCAGCAGCTGGTCTGCGCCGCCTGCGGCTGCGTCCTCGCCGAGGGGCTCCTCACCACCACCTACACCGAGGAGGAGCACCTGCGAGGTGCGGCCGGGCCCGGGGCCGGCGGGGCTCTGCCCCGGCGGGGGCACCGGCACGGCTGGGCGCGGGGCGAGCGTTCCGGGAGCGTTTGCGTTCGGCCTGGTGCAAAACTGTCTGTGAAAATCTTGTTTTGATCATTCTGAGTCGGTCTGAGCAACGAAGCAAGCCCCAAGCAGCCATTTTAGTCAGCCCGGGGGCCGCGTCCCTCCGCGCTCTGCACGTCTGCAGGTGTCGCGGTGTCCGAGAGGCCTCGGTGGAGGGCGGTGCTGGGCGCTGCCGGGATCAGAGCAGCCGCTTTCCCCCTCCCTCCCTAAGCAAGAGACCAGCACGGTTTTTCCATTGTAGGGTCCGACCGACAGCACTTTTCTGCCAGGTTTCAGGCTTGGGACCGGCGGTGAGCTGCTCTTTGGCATTTAAATCTCCTACAAGTGCAGTGGAGTAGCCCTGAGGCCGTTTGCTGGCTCTGTTTGTAGAGAAGCGATGGCTTTAAGGGGTCCTGCTCCTCGCTATTACTTAACCTGTGCTGGCAGCTCTTGTTTAGTGGCCTCAAAGACCTGTCAGTTCTGATAATTGAAATCCAGCACCATGGGCATCTGGTTGCCCAAAATCTAAATGACACCATCCCCCAGAGTCACTGCGAGACTATCTGGCCTAACACTGGCTGTTTTTCAGAGGTGGCGTATTCCCAGAGCACTGGCCAGAAAGAGCAGCTGAGCCGCTGCCTGCAGCGAGGTAAGAGCGTGACGTTCGGTTTCCTTCACACCCCGATTCTCTCTTGATGCTACTCTAGTTTGCTTAACATGTTTCTAATGCTCTCTGAAATGGTAAAAGTCTTCGGAGCTGGCAGTAAAGCATGAAGAAGGCCATTAGTTCTGCATCCAGCCAGTGCCTGCCTTCCGCAAACAGCCTCACCTGCACTAAGGGGCTTGGGAGATCTTTGCACGCTGTCTGCAGGGCTGCAGGAACTGGGCTGCTCTCGCGCCTTTGCCCGGGGCAGGGCGATTGCTGGCTGCAGTGTAATATTGAGGAGAGGTGTGTATCAGAAGCTGCCTGAGCTGATCTTTAAGGGCGGTGTCTTCTCACAGGGATCAGGCGGGTCCAGGATCTCTGTAAAGTCCTCCAGCTCCCAACAGTGTTTGAGGAAACGGCGGTGTCGTACTTCCAGAGAGCTCTGCAGCACCCCTCCTTCCATCTGGTCAGTCTGGAGAAGAAGGAGCTCCTTGGGGGCTGCTGCGTCTTCGTGACTTGTCGACAGCACAACTGGCCCCTGACAATGGGGACGATCTGCTCCCTCCTTTACGCGAAGCAGGAGCTGTTTGCCGGCGTCTACCTGAGCCTTCAGAAAGAGCTCGGGCTCTCTGTGCCGGCTCTGAGCCTGGGGGATCTGGTGAAGACGCACCTGAACAGGTAACGGGGCCCCTTTCAGCCATTCCAGAGTGCTGTGTTTGACACCATGGGTGGAAAAGCTTCTGAAACGCAGCTGTGGCCAGGCCAAGTCCGCAAGCACACACAGGGTGACCTGTGCTGTCACACAGGCTGAGTGCTCTAAGGCAAAACCAGACCATCTGGAAAAGTATTCCCTCGGACAGCCCGCAGCCTGCGTGCTGGGGGGACCATATCTACCGGGAGCCCGTTAGGCTGGGTGGCAGTGCTAGTGCAACAGCATCCAAAATTTGTCATTTGGGAGTGCACTCTCTTGTCCCTTGAATGACAAACTTCATCGAGTTCTTGCTCCATCCGGCGATCGTAATACAACAGAGTAGCCTGGAGGTGGATGTGAGCAGCCGAAGGAGCAGGACTGGTGTTCGCTGATGGGCTGGGGGCGATGGCCCACGTTTGTGCTGGGGTTTTTACAGACTGCGATGGCTTTTTTGCCTCCCTCATCACAGTCTGGGCTGTGATTCTTCTCTTCCTGCCCCTTTCTCCTCAGTTTGGAGAGTGGGCAGTGCAGCACTTAGCTCGGTTACATGAGCAGAAGCCCATCGCAGGAGTAGGCTGTGTTTGTCCTAAAGGACCTTGCTGCAGCCAGCTCCCACATTGAGCTGGATTGCTGAGGCGCTGTGTGCTGAGGCTTCCCTGTGCCCTGCTGCTAACGGTGGGCTCTTTGCTCTTGCAGTTTTCGGCTATTCCAGCACGCGGCCGATGTCCCTGCCCCATTTGTGGAGGACAAGGACAAGATGGTCGCCCGGACGATGCAGATCGTGGAGCTGGCCAGCGAGACGTGGCTGGTCACCGGCCGTCACCCTGTTCCCATCGTCACAGCCGCGGCCTTCCTGTCGTGGCAGTCGCTGCAGCCTGCCGCCCGCCTCACCTGCACTTTCGCGCGGTTCTGCAAGCTGGCGGGTGTTGATCTGCCGCCGCCGGCACACCTGAGGCTGAAGGAGCTTCTCGAGATCCTCCTGAGAATGGCCTCCCAGCTTGCTTGGCTGAGGGTGTTTAACATGGACAAGAAAACAGTGGTTAAGCACATCGGGGACCTGCTGCAACACCGAATTTTCCTGCTGAAAAACGCCTTCTGCCTGGAGGACAGGGAGGAGCAGGCCAAGGCCCTGGGTGAGGGCTCCGCCGGCTCTCCTCCAGTGGCAGGAGGGGCAGCGCAGGAGGAGAGCTGTCCCTCGGAAGGGAAGCGCCAGCGTGAGGGTGGCCCGAGGCCCTTGCTGCCACCCTGCCTTATCAATCCGAGGAAGAGACTGCGGACGGCAGCCCCAAGCGCTTCGGACTCTGCCATCACCGGCGACGAGCGTATCTCTGACAGCGAAATTGAGCAGTACCTGCGGGGTCCGGAGGAGATCCGGGCCTTCAGGAAGGCCAAGGCCTGGTCATGAAGATGGTCATCTCCAGCGTGGTGCAGAGGACGGTGCTGCAGAGACACCAGGGCAGCAGGGACTGGGACCAAAAGCATGAAACCCAACAGTGACAGAGCCATCACACGCTGCAGGGACAGTTGCCCGAGGGAGCGGGATTGTGGAGAGGGAGTGGGCTACATCCTCTTTCTGGATGTTCTGGACCAAAATGGGGCTTTTTATGGAGTGACTACCTTGGGTTGTTACATTTCTGTTAGCAATAAATAGAAGCGCAGGTGCCTGGACTGGTTTCTGGATTCTCTCTCTTTGCAGCCTCTGGTAAGAGGTGTTTTGGCGAGTCCCAGTCCTGCGGGGTGGCATCGTGAGCGAGTCTGGTGAGCCCGTGGTCTTACAGCGGGGGTGATGCCCAGGGGAAGGTCTCCAGCACCTTCACTGGTCCTGGTTTTCTGTAGCGCTGCTCCGGCTTTTCCGGGGACGGTTTCACCTTCTTGTGCTTCACCTCCTTTGACAGCACGGGTTTGTGAGGGTCAAGGAGACACCTTAACTCGCTGAGAGAAAACTGCCCCATCCTTGGTTAAATAAGGGATGTGAAGCTGCTGGAGATCTGTAGCAAAGGCGCAGCTTTGGAGTGTGTGCGCACAGCGCTCAGTAAACCAGTGCCCTCTCTGTGCCTGGCGGTCTGCTGTGTTTGAGTGCAAAGGCTGCGAGAAATAACAGTAGATGTTGGCAGATTGGCAAATCTTTAATATATTAAACAAAACATATCTGCTAGAAACATTCTATTTATATAAAAATGCAAAAAGACCCCTTTAAAGACATTTCTTTGGCATACTTTCCCCTCCCTCCCCCAGGTATATTGCAAGAAGCTCTCTGTTGATATGTCATTTGCTTGTAATGTAAACAGACAAGAAAAAGTGTAATTAATAATACAAAGCTTTTTATATAATACTGTCACAGTGCAGCAAGCATATATAACAACTCGGCATCAGCAAGATGGTGCAGGCTGCGGTATCGACAATAAGGATTTAAATTGTATTAAATACCAGGCATAACAAAACATGGTTTAAGCCATCGCTCGGGCAGAGCAGCCGAGGCAGGCGGGGAGCGGCAGACCCACGTCAAGCCCCGGGGTGCCCCAGCCCTGCGTGGTGAGGGTTCCCCGAGGCTTTCTGAAGTCGAGAGGAATCCACCACCCAGTGCTTTTTCCTCCACTGCCTTGGGGCTCTCCATCCCTGCCAGCCCCTGCCTGGTCCTCAGGACCCCTCGGGAGGTAGCTGGATGATGAAACCCATTGGTACGCAGGAGAAAGCTGAGGCCAGGGAGGCTGGAAAGGGCAGAGAAGGCACCAGGCTCCCATCCCACCTCCCCTGCATCCCTCTTACGGCTGCGGTCGGTGTCAGCCGGGCTTAATGCCGGATGAGGGGTGAAACACAGCCCTGGTCCAGCATGGGCAGGGGCAGGCAGCACTGTACTGCACCAGCACAGGTTTGGGGTGCTCCTTGCCCGGCTGCGGGGTAAGCAACCACCTCTTGTTTTAGGAAACCTTCAAGACCTGGCAGGGGAAGGCTCCCAGAGCCTGCTGCTGCCTGCAGTGTGGCATTTTTATCTGCATGCTAGAAAAAAGGGGGGACTTGTTTTCAAATGGGGAAAAAATAAGTGCTTATCCAAGTTCCAGCCCTTTGAATGCAACATGCGAACTGTCCAAGGAAGGTCCCCAATTAATCAGCATCATTCTCCCACTTTCCCAGGACCGGCCCCTGCTCCCTGGCACCTTCCTCTCGACTTACACGAGTGCGAGGCTGGTAGCCGGGGGGTTTCTCTGCCTTCCTAAGACCAAACCCAAGTATTTTCTGAGCGTGCACCGCTGGGTTAAGGATGAGGACCTGCTGTGGGTCTCTGCCCACGGCTCGGCACTTTGGTACTTTGGCAGAGAGGGTCAGTCTCGGCTCTGGCAGCGGCACGGCTCCACCAGCCCACCCCATTGCATAGCTTACACCTCCGAGGGCGGCTTGGGAGCCTTTTCTGGCCGTGATTTTTTTAGTGTCTGGCATTAAAACGGTGCAGACAATCGCCTCGCCTTGGAGCTGAGGCTCCTCTTACCTTGTGCTTGCTTTGCAATATGGCTTTTACTTTGGCAGCCGCGTAACCCACAGGGCTAAATGCGGATAAAAACGTTTGCATGTAAAAACATTTCAGACGGAGAAGCTGCTCTCTGACTCTCTCAAAAGCAGCTTGCTCAGGCTGGGGTCGCACAGGCATCGGCACTACGGTGCCTGTACATAAAGGGTGCCCGGTGTGGTCCCCTCGGCGGGAATATTGCAGTCGTGGCACGAGCGGGCTATTGCCAAAGCGCCCGGGGCCGTGCCCGCTCCCAGAGAACACTGGTCGGTAACAAGGCACTCGCATCACTTACTGATCTGTCTATACATATATACATTCAATAATATAGCTTTGAAAAATAGACATTTGTTTCCTCTGTATATTATAAAACAGCATTTAGGATCAGTCTTAAGTGACATGCGGGAGTGATGAAAGTACGGCTGCAGTTCAGGCTGCTGACGAGCAAGGCGTGCCTTTCACCTCGAGACCCTGGCGCCGCCGCAGGAAGCTTTGAGCCTCCTCGGGGGACGGGTTGGGCTCGGCATCGCCCTCCGCCTGGGGTGAGCCGGAGCCCCCGGCCGTGCTGCCGTCCCCACTAGTGCACGTGGCGATTCCCGCAGCGTCGCCTCCTCGCAGACGCCCAGAGCGGCTCCTGGAGGAAAATGCTGCAGTGCTGCGGTGTCCGGTCCTTCCCCACCTTTACACGGTGGTTTCGCTCTTCCAGAGGCCGGTCTTCATCCCAACCACGCTGTCGGCACTGGCCAGGTTGATGTCATACTTGCTGCCCTTGAGGCCACCATTGTGGCTGGCCACGTTGAGCGGGTAGGACCGACGCTTCGCCTCTTTCTCAGCGGCATTGGCTTGCCGCAGGTTGTCCCTGCTGGCGCTCCTCCGGCGAGCCTCAGCGAAGTCAGGCACCCGCCGTCCCCCGTCGCTGCCTTCCGAGTGACTGGGCGCCGTCTCCCCGTCCTGGGGGGCCCGCGGCCCTGCGCGGCCGCTGCTGATGGGGCTGTTCCTGCCGCTGTGGTAGCTCTCGGAGTGGCTGTTGTGGAGGCTCCCGCTCTCGCTGGAGGGATGCTCCGAGGAGGGGCCCCGCAGCATTTTCAAGCGGTGGTGCTTCCCGTCCCGGCACTGCTTAGTTCTGCCCCGGTGGTTCCTGCGGCCGTGGAGGTTGCTGGCGTGCCTGCCGGCGCCAACGCTCTTGCCATCGGCGGGGTCTGGCTCCAGGCAGGCGGCTGGGCGGGCGTCTGCCTGGCTCTGGGCTACCTGCAGGTTGGTGAGCTTGCAGCGGCCCCCGGCCGAGCCGGTGCTGCTGGGTGAGGAGGAGGAGGAGGCGCCGGAGCGAGCCGCCTCCGGGTCGCAGCCGATGAAGACCTGCGAGCCGTCCTCTGGCGCCAGCCCGGGGTGGATGTACACCTGCATGGGCAGCGCGTTCCTGTAGGAGGGGCAGCAGGAGAACCAGGAGTTGAGGACGTCCTGGCGCCGGACGCAATGGTGGATGAAGATGAAGAGTCCCAGTGCCACGGCGGTGATGCCGTAGAGGCAGCTGAAGACGATGTTCAGGTACCAGCGCTGGGACACAGCCATGGCGCCGAATGTCCACAGGGCGACGTACAAGGTGTGGGTGGTCACCAGTGCCCAGAATTGCGCCTGCAGAGAGTAGATGCCATCCGCCTCGGGGCAGGGCGGCCCCGAGTTCAGCGTGACCGAGATGGACCCGGAGTCTGTCAGGAGATCACTGGCACCCCCCAGCCGCGGCGGTGGCTCCAGTGGCTCGGGGACGTCTTTCCGGCGTGACGGTCGGCACTGGAGGCTGAGGCCGGCACAGAGGAAGTAAATCCAGGTGACGAGCAAGATAAAAGCCACGGGGACGTAGAAAGCCCCCAGGCTGGGCCGCCACACCAGCCAGCAGCTGTACGGGAGGAAAGGGGCGTTGATGAGCAGACCTGCGTGTCTGCACAGCAGCAGCCACGTCTCATGGTACTGAGATGCTCAGCACCCCTGCCCCGATGGCACGGGCTCTGCAGAGGTGTGCTGGCTGCCTGGCTGTGTTTTTCCCTATATTGGGATAGCTCTTGGGAAAAATCTCGGCAGCCTTTCCCAAGCTTACCCGGGTTCCCGGTGCTGCCGGTTCGCCTGCCCCGGCGGATGGAGGCCACCCGTCTGGGGAGGAAGGCATGGTCAAGCAGGGACACTTACTAGGGGTTGTTGTCGTGGTAGTTGTGGATGTTGACAGCTGCCGTGATCCCGCAGATGATGAGGGGGATCCCGCCGGCAATCAGGTAGAACCTGCATGGGGGGACGGTGTCACCGCACAGCCGGAGCAAGCCCTCGAGAGAGCAGGGCATGGCTGGAGGCAAGATGGGCTTGTACGGCAGAGCAAGTCCTGCCCCAGCCTCTGGATGTGGGGCAGGGGAAGCTCCCGCGGCTCTCTGCTCCCCCATGGGGCCGGGGTGAGGGGAAGGGGTGTTCATACCGTAGCATGGGTCTGGGGGCCGGCTGGGACGTGTCCCCGTCCGGCTGCTGCGGTGCCTTCCAGGTCGCCTCCTTGTAGAGCACTCTGGCTTTCACCGCCATCCACAGCAGGGTGGAGAGGGAGGAGTAGTGCAAGATGATGCCGACCTGCAGGAGAGAGGCGATGGTCGGGGAGGGGGGGGTCCTGCAGACATGGCTGCATCCCCGCCGGTCACTGCCCTGTGGGTCTCAGCAGGGTGAAACCTGGCTGTGCTGGGCTCTGCGAAGTGCAGAGCAGCTCCGGGCAGTGGCAGCGCGTGGTGGCCGTCCCGCTCCCCTGGCACCTACCGCTTGGCAGACGATCAGGTAGCCGGTGAGGGTGATGCCTCCTGCGAAGACGGCGGCCGTCATGGCGATGTGGAAGCAGAGGTTAAGCAGCATGTGCCAGCCCTTCCGCGGGATGAGGATGGTGCTGGGAGAGAGGCACAACGGGTGCCCGTCAGCTCCTGCCCGGCCCCGAGCAGGACAGCCATGTGCGGTGTGTGAGAGAGCCCTTCCCTGCAGCTCAGCTCCTGCCTGCACAGCTCCTGCCTCCGCTGCTCTGAGGGATGCCCCGCACAGCCGTGCACACACGTGCAAGTGGGCAAAGGGCTTCACAGCTGCTGGCAACGCACCCATCACAGGGCTGTCGGCAGGGAGCCGCCGGCGCTGGGACGCGGAGAAGGGGACGGCAGGAGCCGGGCTGGAGGCAAGGGACGCTCTTCCAGTGCCCCTGGCTCCGGGTTGCTCCTGGCTTTGGCTGGGTGACGTTTCCATCGCGAGATGTGGGCTGACAGCCTGCCCGGCTTTGCTGGCGCTTGCGTCACTTACAGCACCAGGAGTGGCTTGGCCTTACATTTACCTAAATAAGTGCTTGTTAGCGTTAGTTAATAACCACCACGGGGTTTGTCCAGCTGGGTAGCGGGTAGGTGTGGACCGGTGGTGGTGCTTGGCCGTAACTCTTACTGCTGGTTTCACTTATCACCAGTTGCATGGCTTGGCCCTCTATCTCTCTCGTTAAGTATTTGATATAATAATTACTGTTGGGCTCTTCCAAATAGGTGACGGCCAGCTGCGGGCTGACAGTGCTGCCTGACTTTCTGTTAGTGCGTGTTTCACCTACAGCAAGGGGAACAGTTTGGCCTTATGTGCATCTCGTTAAGTGTTCGTCAAGCATTAAATAAATACTTGTCATTGGGTCCTTCCTGAGAAATGGATAATAGATTTGGCTAACAATGTTGCTGGAGTTTATTAGTGTTCGTTTCACTTACAGTAAGAGGAATGTTTTGGCCTTATATGTGTCTCATTAAGCGCTTGTTAAGCGTTCGATGTAATTGCTCTTGCTGGGTAATAGGTGTGGCCCGAGAGCATCACCGGGCTTCGTTAGTGTTTGTTTCACTTAGGGCAGGAGGCTCTTATTTTGGCCTTCCGTGCAGCTCATTAAATGCTCGTTAAGTGTTAGATGTAACTATTTCTGTGTTCTTTTTGCTTTGAAGAAGGCAGCCCGTCGGCGTGGCCTGCGGCGGTGGTCCCACTCTGGCTGGCGCAGCGACCGTTCCCTGAGCCCCCCTGCACCCTGGCGGGGGGCGGCGGGGGGCTCGGCGTTAGCTGTGGGGCAGTGGGGGGCCCCTGCCGCACCCGGGGCTCTGAGCAGGACCCGCTGCTGAGCGCCGCCCGCTGCTGCCTTGCAGGGGCGATGGAGGAGCGGTGGGGAGCCCTCGGCCCCGGAGGGAGCCCAGCACCAGCCTGGGCTGAGGCTCTGGCAGCATGGCTGTCCCTGCTCCTGGCCTTCGCTCACTGCCCTCTTCACTCCATCCCGGTCGCTCGTGGGGTGCTGCTTTTGTAGAGGGAAGGCCCTCCCGCTCCTGTGCAGCCACGCTCTGCTGCCCACTGCCCCACCGCCCCCTCGCCTGGGGGGTTTGTTGGCCCCAGGTATGGGGGGACCCCATCCCTGAGCCCCAGTCGCTCACCATTTCTGGCCCAACGAGGTCTCAGGGGATCTTCACACCCACCCTCAAAGTCCCACTCGCCTCCTCCATGCCTCATGATGCAGGACAGGACATGGCCGACCAGCCCAAGGCCCCCATCACCATAAAGGCAGGACACATCCAGCCATTGCCCCAAGATGGGCTCCTGTGGCAGCACCACGTGCCTGGCAGCACTTCTCTGGAGGGCTGTCTCCTGAAAGCCCATCTGCTGAAGTGCCATGGCCTAGAGGGCCACCTCCTGAAAGCCGATCTCCTGAAGGGCCATCCCCTGGTCATCTCCAGGACAGCCACCCCCCACACCTCCCTCCCGGCCGCTGGCAGTGCCTGGGGAGCTCCTCCAGCTGCCCAGAGACCTCCGCCCAAGCACAGCCCCCCCAGCCGTCACCACGGCCAAGGCCGGCGCCAGGCGCTCACTCACCCATGGTTGACGATGTAGGTGATGATGGTGGTGAAGAGGCAGAGCAGCAGCACGGCCGTGCAGGTGTACATGGCCGGGTGCAGCACTTCCACGGCGCCTCGCGCCTCGCTGGGGAAACCGCTCAGCTCCTGCACAGCACAGCCCGTCAGACCCCGCGCCACCCGTCCCCATCCCCTGTCCCACCCCACCGNCGACCCACCTACCATGAGCACGGCCACGTTGCTGAGGTGCCGGCAGTGCAGGGAGGTGACGTTGGGCTCCCGGGCGGCCAGCTGGCAGCCCTCGGCGCTCCAGCCCCCCATGCCCCCCAGCACCTCGAAGTTCCAGTACGCGGCCACCGGGTCCGCGCCCTCCCCGGGGTGCCGGAGCGACACGGCCACCGGCTCCGACAGGTTCCCCACTCCGCAGCCATCTGCAGCAACAGAGAAAGGCGATGAGCAGGGCAAGAGACGCCCCTCTGCCTGCACCCCCCAAAGGAGGCTGGGCATGGGAGACCCCCCACCGCATGCCACAGGCACGTTGCCACCTCCCCATGAGGACCCCCAGGGGTGGCTTTGTGCTGCAGGAGCACCAGGGCACACCCCAAGGAGGCCCACGGAGCTCCATCCCCCAAGAAAAGCCCCACATAGGGCACCCCAAGCCCCCCACCAACAGGCAGCCCTTACAGGTCCCGGCGTAGATGACCGGCGTGGCCACGCTGCGGCGCTTGCCGTCGTCGGCCAGGCGGGAGGAGTTGCCCGTGCTGCAGAAGAGCTTGCCGTTGCGGAAGACCAGCAGCTGGAGCTTGCAGTCGGCCAGCGGGGCGGCCGGGACGGGGCTGGCAAAGAGGCTGGGCGGCAGCTGGATGGAGGCCAGGGCGATGCTGTTCTGCGGGTGCACGGTCGCCGGTGAGCAGGGGCCGCCCCCCCCCGGCACCCCCTATCCCCCATCTTACCCGTACCTTGATGTGGAAGCTGGTCAGGGAGATGTTGGGGCGTCCCGTGGTGCAGCGCAGCCTCAGCTGCTGGTCGGGCAGGGGCTCGGCCCCCCGCTCGGCCTGGGGGGGATGCCCGGCCGGACCCCCGTCCCGCCGCTGGAAAGCCACACAGCTCAGCCCCACGTAGCTCTCGGGCTTCACCACGTACGCTTCGAAGGCGATGTTGCGTGAGTTCTGCCGGGCACAGCGCCACGAGGCAGCCATCAGCCCCGGCATGGCCAGAGACCCCTCCAGCACAGCCAGAGACCCCCCCCGGCACGGGCAGAGACCCCTGGCATGGCCAAAGACCCCCCGGCACAGGCAGAGACTCCCCCCGGCACAGGCAGAGACCCCTGGCATGGCCAGAGAGACCTCCCCGCATGGGCAGAGACCCCGCACCATCAGCCCAGCCACCTCCTCCTCCCCCCTCAGCCCCC